>OZ014571.1:5916950-6129450 GCA_963966155.1 Clivina fossor
ATCCTAGTTGGTTTTAATGTCCCTAAGTGGAAAAGTTAAAACTTAACTTCTCGCGCGCGTGGAAGCCATTATAGCTTATATAGTAAATTATAATGACAGATATTTACGAGAAATGCAATTAACCTATATATATATATATATATATATATATATATATATATATATATATATATATATTAAAATATAAAGTAAATATGTAAATCATTTCCGAATCTTCATTCGATTAGGAGAATAGAACACGGCCTTTACATTTGTTGGTAGTAGTTCTGTGTAGTAATTAATATATTGGATTAATAATCGACGTACGTACTACACTGTAAAAAAAGTTTTGTAAATTTAACATATAATTTTATAGTAAAAATTGCTATAAAATTTTATCTAAAATAATTTTACTTCATGCTACATACAAATTACATAATGTTTCTATATTTTTTCAAATTTATAATAAATAATGTAATAAAAGTACATAAGTAATTGTACAAAATTTTATATATATATATATAAATATATATACATACATACACAATCACGCTATGTACCCAAATCAGAGTGTGGCACAAACTCTTTTCATCATTCCGAAATCAGTCGCCTCCAAAACCTATTCCTATCTAAACAAGCAACTTTTGCTTCATCCACATTCATAATTCCTCCTCTCATACATGCTCACTTCTATTCCTACTACTTTTGAAAACTTTCGCTGCACGCAAGCCACTCTCTCAATCATCTACCACCACTCCAACTACTCATCGGACGTCCACCTGCAAACACGTATACCATCAAAATCATTCAAATAAATCATTTTAACAGCAAACGTTCATTAGACGCATTCGCTCAAGTTTGTATTATATAATTGAATCATCCGGTGTAGTTTTTCCCCGTACGTCATAAATCACCCTGTATATATATATATATATATATATATATATATATATATATATACAGGGTGTTCGTTCGCTTGGTTGATATAGGGCAATAACATGGGATTTCGATAATATGCAGAGTACTACTTTCTGAAGTAAAATTCGGAGAAATACATAGAATACTTTTCGATAGGGAATAAAAAGTTCTATAATTTGGTTCTACTTTTAACTTGCTAGCATGTGCCGTTTGGGCGCTAGAATTTTTTTAAAATGTTTTTTAGAATTTTCAATAATTTTTCCTGCTAAATCAGTATGAGTTAGAAAAAAATGTTACTTAGCTATTATGTAGCCAATTTTTTTCTCTATTTTATTGAATTTTTTCAGATTTTTTTGAGCAAATTTTGAAAAAAGTTATATTTTTAAAAAAATTTGAAATCTAACTTTTTTCAAAATTTGCTCAAAAAAATCTGAAAAAATTCAATAAAATAGAGAAAAAAATTGGCTACATAATAGCTAAGTAACATTTTTTTCTAACTCATACTGATTTAGCAGGAAAAATTATTGAAAATTCTAAAAAACATTTTAAAAAAATTCTAGCGCCCAAACGGCACATGCTAGCAAGTTAAAAGTAGAACCAAATTATAGTACTTTTTATTCCCTATCGAAAAGTATTCTATGTATTTCTCCGAATTTTACTTCAGAAAGTAGTACTCTGCATATTATCGAAATCCCATGTTATTGCCCTATATCAACCAAGCGAACGAACACCCTGTATATATATATATATATATATATATATATATATATATATATATATATATATATTAAATAATTGTGTAATATTTATAAAAATGTACATGCAAATTTAGTAAAATATACGTAAAAAATTACTCATTTATAATTCTCTTTTCTCTTTCGTTCTCTCTCTTTTTTTCTCTCTCTCTCTTTCTCTCTCTCTCTCTCCTCTTCTTTCACTCTCTTGCCTTTGTCTTTCGTCTTAAATTAACTTAATGAAATTATAAATATAATTAATGAAATTATAATTACTAAATTAGGTTAAAGTAAGAGGTTGAAGAAGACTAAAACGCAGAAAATATTAAATTATTTAAATAAAAACAAAACATACATACATACACAATCACCAAGCCATGTACCCCCAAATAAGGGTGTGGCACAAACTCTTTTCACTCATCCCGAGAAATCAGTCGCCTCCAAACATATTCCTATCCAGCACAAGCAACTTTCGCTTCATCCATATTCATAATTCCACTCTCATAGCATGCTCTCTTCTATTCCTACTACTTGGAATCTTTCGCTGCACGCAAGCCACTCTCTCAATCATAACCACCACTCCAACTACTCATCGAACATCCACCTGCAAACGTATACCATCAAAATCATAATCAAATGCATCTTTCTAACAGCAAACGTTCATTAGACGCATTCGCTCAACATGGCTCCGAACCAGATCTTAACTGACTAACACCAACTTTTGCTACAACATTTTCTTCCGAATTTCACACTCATCATACACTAATCGGTATTTCGTACCCGATCTCTCCTATTTACACCACATACCCCACGTAAATATCTCATTTCGCACAGCAGTCATTTTCCACTTTTATGCTTTTACAACCAAACCCAGAACATTCACTACCATACATCAACGTAGGCACACCAAAACTGCATTGTATATACTCAACGGTTCAAAACTCTGTGTACAGAATTATTACCTCTATTAAGGCCCGTATTTTATTCTTATTTTTTTTTTTGTTTCTTCCAGAGGCGTTACCCAGCTGCTAATAGATGAAACTCGTGCCCATACCGAAATGCAAATGTTAACCGATCTCCAAAAGGTGGCAGCACAGTCGGGCGATCTAGAAACTTATGATCACCAGGGTGCAACGCCAGTGAGTACAGAGTTAAAATTAATAATTAATTAATTCTATCTTTTCCAAAATTACGAAATTTTTTTTACAAATAAATTATTAATAATTGTTTGTGTTTGTCTTTGTCTCTTTGTTTAAAATCATGTACAATCTTTACAACCGCGCTTAAAATCATGTAAAATTGTTAAAATCGCGTTTAAAATCGTGTAAAATCCTTACAACCGCGCTTAAAATCATGTAAAATTGTTAAAATCGCGCTTAAAATCGTGTAAAATTGTTAAAATCGCGCTTAAAATCGTGTAAAATCCTTACAACCGCGCTTAAAATCATGTAAAATTGTTAAAATCGCGTTTAAAATCGTGTAAAATCCTTACAACCGCGCTTAAAATCATGTAAAATTGTTAAAATCGCGCTTAAAATTGTGTAAAATCCTTACAACCGCGCTTAAAATCATGTAAAATTGTTAAAATCGCGCTTAAAATCGTGTAAAATTGTTAAAATCGCGCTTAAAATCGTGTAAAATCCTTACAATCGCGCTTAAAATCATGTAAAATTGTTAAAATCGCGCTTAAAATTGTGTAAAATCCTTACAACCGCGCTTAAAATCATGTAAAATTGTTAAAATCGCGTTTAAAATCGTGTAAAATCCTTACAACCGCGCTTAAAATCATGTAAAATTGTTAAAATCGCGTTTAAAATCGTGTAAAATCCTTACAACCGCGCTTAAAATCATGTAAAATTGTTAAAATCGCGCTTAAAATCGTGTAAAATTGTTAAAATCATATAAAATCTTAAACAACATCGAACAAAATTGTTCATGAATGTCACTTGGTGAAATTAATATAATAATAATATTCTAAAGTTGAGACATTTTCTCAAAAATTTCACAATTAAGGAGGATTAATCTATTTATTCAGTTTATACCTTCAATTACTTCTGGAAATCAAAAATGGAAGGGGGCAGCCCCCATTTTTATTAACAAGGAAGAATTGATTATTATTAGCTTGTGAAATTTTTGAGAAAATGTCTCAACTTTAGAATATTATTAATATAAAATCTTTACAATTTTACTTAAAATCATGTAAATTCCTTTCAATTTTCCCAAAATTTCTAAATTTCTTTACCAAATAAATTCTTGATAATTGATCTAATATTTTGTACCTTTTTCTCTCATAGCATGCTCTTTTATTCTTACTACTTGGAAACTTTTGCTTACACAAGCCACCCTCTCAATCATACCACTCCAACTACTCTTTTACAAATAAATTATTAATAATTATTTGTACCTTCTTCTTCTTCCCTCCAGCTTCATATCGCGGCAGCAAATGGCTACGTCAGCGTCGTGGAGTTCCTCCTGGATCATCATGTCAGCACCGATGTCAAGGATAGGGATGAATGGCAGCCAGCACATGCAGCAGCTTGCTGGGGACATGTAAGTTGCACACCCTTCTGCCCTTAAAAGGACTTAAGGGCTTAAGACTTAAGGGCTTAAGACTTAAGGGCTTAAGGGCTTAAGGGGGAGGTTTCTCCTCTAACAATATTGTTAACGATGCGTTTAAAATCGAATAAGAGATTAACTATTAATCCTTTTTTCAAGATTTATTTCATTACAAAACACTAAATATAGTCAAATATACTAAATGACTAAAAAGTACATGCAAAGTTTGGATAGTTTTATTTTTATTTATATATATATTATTTGTTTGTAGTTGGAGGTTTTGGAAATGCTGGTACATTCCGGAGCCGATTTAAATGCGAAGAATAAACATGATGAAACGCCAGCAGGTGAGGAGAGGGAGAGAGAGGAGAGAGAGGGGGGAGAGAGAGAGAGGGAGGAAGGAAAGAGAGAGAGAGAGAGGGAGGAGAGAGAAAGAGAGGGAGAGAGAGAGAGAAAGAGAGGGAGGAGAGAGAGGGGGGGAAGGGGGAGAGAGAGGGGGGAAGGGAGAGAGAGAGAGGGGGGAAGGGGGAGAGAGAGGGGGAAGGGGGAGAGAGAGGGAGAGGAGAGAGACAGGAGAGAGAGGGAGAGGAGAGAGACAGGAGAGAGAGGGAGAGGAGAGAGACAGGAGAGAGAGAGAGGAGAGAGAGAGGAGAGAGAGAGGAGAGAGAGAGAGAGAGAAGGAGAGAGAGAGGGAGAGAGAGAGAGGGAGGAGAGAGGGGGGGAGAGTTTTTGTCTATTTAACCTAATTCATTTTTGCTTTTTAATCTTGTTTAACATTAACTTGAACCTAATTAATAATAATTGTATAATTATAATATATATACTCAAATACGAGTATACCAAATTTCTCTGTCTAGGACAGTGATTCCCAAAGTGGTCCAGGTGGACCCCCAGGGGTCCACGGAAGACTCGACGGGGGTCTACGATGGCGAGAAAAAAAAATGGGGGTTCACTGGTTGTAAGTGGGGGTCCACGAAAATTTATCTGGTTTCGATCGTAAAGAACTAAAATGTTGGCTTGGCTGTACCTATCAATGTAGGGCCTACATTGTAGGCAGATAATACACTAGGTACTAAAAAAAATTCCAAATTTTTCGGTGATTTTTGACAGGCTTTATTTCGGTGCAAAATGGTCGTATTGAGACTTTAAAAAAAGCATTTTGAAGCTTTATGATTCAAATTTTCAGATTTTTGCTAAAATATTTTAGGAGTTACGGTTCTCATGCAATACTAACAGATAGCGCAAAAAAATAATATTGCAAATTTTTTGCTTGTTTTTTTTTTGTCCACGGGTGTGAAAATTTTTTTTCAGTTAGGCCGGCATATGGATCTGATAGCCTGTTTATTTAGTATTAATTTCCTTTTTTTTAAACCTCCGTTAATTTTTTTGAGTAGTGTATTTTAAGAAAGTCAGCGACTGTTAACTTGTAAAAACTTGCATATTCGATATTTTGAGTACAACGCGTATCGAGACTTGCAAAGCGCCGCCCGCTAGCCAGCCAGCAACGCTAGTTAAGACGTGCATAGGGACGAAATACGACTTGTACTGTGCTTGCAATCTTGCATGAACTTGTTTGATTCTTCACCAATATAAATACGAATGCCAAGAACAAACGTTACTCATTTGCTTTACTCATTTGCTGTGCTCATTTGTTTCGGGAATTTTGAAAAGAAACGTGTGAGTGAATCGATGTCAGTGTTTGCCAGTGCCGGAAAAAGTAAGTATACCTGCCTATTTGTTATACATACTTTTATTTTATATTGTAGTAATATTATATTATTTGTTATGTTTGCGTGTAGTAGGTACGTAATAAAAATTAAATACTGAACAGGGCCATTATTCGATACTTCTATAAAAGAACAGAAAGCCGAGAAAGATTGAACTTTTAGTACTTTTTATTATAAAATTATTTATTTACCCGACTGTGGTGATTCACTAAAAGAGAGTTATTATAATTGACCTGCATGTTTGTACATATTTCAGTGCCCTCGTAGTTGCTAATGCTAAATGACTAAAAATATTTTCATAAAATGTACCACTCGTATAGTAATGTATCAACGTAATAAATAAAACATTAAAATCGCGGTGTTTTGACGTCAAAATATTCTTTAAAAGTATTTTCTCTCGAATTTACAGAAATGTATCAAAATATAATTAATCAAAAAATGTTTTGCATTACATTAAAATAGATTCAATCTTAGCGGCTTATTGCTTTTAATAATTAAAATCAGTTTTGCCGCCGGCATTTTGGTTTTTTCATTGCAATAATTAACTAATTATTCCCATTCAATTCTGTTCAAATAGCCATATCCTGTTAAAATCACCTTATGATTACTAAAACAAACTTTTTTTTTTCTTTACACGTAGGTAACTGATACGAAACATGGCTGAATCTAAGAAGAAATGTCGACAATACAGTGTTCAATATTTGAAATTTGGTTTTGTTCCATCAACGGCCGACAAACGATTGCCCATATGCCTTTTGTGCAACAAAGTTTTGAGCAATGACTCGATGAAACCATCGAAGCTCGAAGATCATCTAAGAAGGTGTCATCCTGATAAAATAGGCAAAGATTTAAAATATTTTCAAACATTGAAGGAAAAATATGAAAGAAGACCCACCGTGCAAAGTATGTTCGCTTCAACGTCTCAAAGTAACGATGATGGCTTGCGGGCATCCTACAATATCTCATTGCTTATCGCGAAATCTGGAAAACCGCACACCATCGGTGAACAGTTAATTTTACCCGCTGTTGAAGAGGTTTTAAAAACTGTTCTGCACAAACCTCCATTTGACGTACTTAAAAAAATTTCTTTGAGTAACAACACTGTACAAAGGCGTATTGATGAAATGAGCTCTGATGTTGAAAGCTTCTTGTGCAATTATCTGCAAACAACTCATTTTTCTATTCAATTGGATGAATCAACATTACCTGGCAATGAAGCCTTATTATTGGCATATGTTCGATTTGTTATGGACGAAGAAATCCATGAAGAGCTACTATTCGCGAAAACTTTGAAGACGGACACAAAAGGAGAATCAATATTTAATGTCCTGAGCGATTTTCTTAAGGAAAAATCGATTCCATTTACAAACATTACTTCGGTGGCAGCAGATGGAGCTCCTGCCATGTTCGGGCGATATCGTGGGTTTATAAGCCATCTTCAAAGAATTATACCAGGAGTAACTGCAATTCACTGTGTCATACACCGACAACACCTGGTAGCGAAAAATTTGAGTGATAGATTGCACCAATCGCTTCAATTTGTGATTAAAGCAGTTAACAAAATAAGAAGCAACGCGTTAAATACCCGTTTATTTGCACAATTGTGCGACGAAAATGATGAAGACTTCCAACGATTACTCTTACATACTGAAGTACGCTGGTTGTCGAAAGGTGCATGTTTAACAAGATTTTACTCACTTTTTGAATCAGTTTTAGAGTTTTTGGAAAGTAAAGATCCAGATTTAAAAGAAAATCTGATCAAATTGAAAGCAGACATCGCGTATTTGACAGATTTGTACAAAAAATTTAATGACATTAACTTGCAGTTGCAAGGGGACAGCCTAAATTTAATAAAAACAAAGGGTGTAATTTCGGCTTTTCTTGGAAAATTGAAATTTATGAAGCAAAATATTAGTCGGCGCGAATTCGCACAGTTTCCAAACTTGTCACAGGCAGAATGTCTTGATGAGGATATTCAGACATACGTTCAACATTTAAATGCCTTGCATGATGACTTCAAAAATAGATTTGAAGATATTCTGACGATGGAAATACCACCATGGATCATAAATCCATTTGATGAAACGGAAGTGGCGAATGTGGTATTGCAAGAGGAGCTACTCGAGCTTACCACCAATGAGGAGCTGAAGGTGAAATTTAAAAAAGGCTATCAAACATTTTGGCTGCAAGCAGAAATTGCCGAAAAATATCCTGGACTGTGGGAAATTGCGAGAAAACTTTTGATAGCGTTTCCCTCGTCATACCTTGTCGAAAAAAGTTTTAGTGTGGTGACAAACCTATTAACAAAAAAAAGGAGCAGATTGAATATCACAGAACGGGGAGATTTGCGGTTATTCCTGACAAAACTGAAGCCAAATATTGATAACTTGATTGATCCCTCCCATTAAAAATGACTATTTTTTTTAATTGTTGAAGTTACGTTATTAATGTTTAATTTTAAGTCTATTAAGTCTAATCATATTATTTTAATAAAAAATTTTAATGAATAATGAAAATATACTATTCTTCTTTTTATTTTTACCACTCCGAATTTAGAGTTGGAACTCAGCCGCGACGCATATATCCATCGTTAGATCTAATCTTCACATTTTTTGACGAGTTTTGGGAATATGGTAGAAATGTAGCAGCAGGGGGTCCACCGAAACCAGTAAATTTTTGAAAGTGGTCTACGGGGAAAAAAAGTTTGGGAACCTCTGGTCTAGGATTTAAAATTACAATAACAAAATTAACAATATTTTTAACAATGCGTTTAAAATCAAATTATACAGGTTAACAAAATTAACAATATTGTTAATAATGTGTTTAAAATCGGACAAGAGATTAACCATTAATCATATTTACACGATTTATTTCATTACAAAATACTAAATTTCTCTTTTCAAGATTTGAAATTACATATACAATGTTAATACAATTAACATGTTGTTAACAACGCGTTCAAAATTTAACAAGACATTAATTATTTATCAATATTTAGACGATTTATTCCATTATAATACACTAAATATACTCAAATAAACTAAATTTCTCTACTAATTACAAATTACTAATTACCAATTACAAATACAAGATTAATAAAATTAACATATTGTTAGCAACGCGTTTAAAATCTAACAAGAGATTAATTATTTATCATATTTACACGATTTATTTCATTACGAAACACTAAAGAAACACTAAATATACTCAAATATACTAAACTTCTCTTCTAAGATTAAAAATTACAAATACAAGATTAATAAACTTAACATATTGTTAACAACGCGTTTAATATCTAACAAGAGATTAATTATTTACCATATTTACACGATTTATTTCATTACAAAACACTAAATATACTCAAATATACTCAATTTCACAAGAGTATGACTGTTTTTCCACAAAGTTATGTCTGTTTTTCAAAAGATTATGCTTGTTTTTCACAAGATTATGTCTGTTTTTTACAAGGTTATGACTGTTTTTACAAGTTTATGTTTGTTTTTCACAAGGTTATGACTGTTTTTTTACAAGGTTATGACTGTTTTTTTACAAGGTTATGACTGTTTTTACAAGTTTATGTCTGTTTTTCACAAGGTTATGACTGTTTTTTCACAAGGTTATAACTGTTTTTTACAAGATTATGAAGTTTTTCACAAGATTATGTCTGTTTTTTTACAAGATTATGTCTGTTTTTCACAAGGTTATGTCTGTTTTTCACAAGATTATGTCTGTTTTTCACAAGGTTATGAGTGTTTTTCACAAAGTTATGGCTGTTTTTCACAAGGTTATGACTGTTTTTTACAAGATTATGTCTGTTTTTCACAAGATTATGTCTGTTTTTCACAAGGTTATGTCTGTTTTTCACAAGATTATGTCTGTTTTTCACAAGATTATGTCTGTTTTTCACAAGATTATGTCTGTTTTTCACAAGATTATGTCTGTTTTTTACAAGATTATGTCTGTTTTTTACAAGATTATGTCTGTTTTTCACAAGATTATGTCTGTTTTTCACAAGGTTATGACTGTTTTTTTTACAAGGTTATGACTGTTTTTACAAGTTTATGTCTGTTTTTCAAAAGATTATGTCTGTTTTTTACAAGGTTATGAAGTTTTTCACAAGATTATGACTGTTTTTTTACAAGATTATGAAGTTTTCACAAGATTATGTCTGTTTTTGACAAGATTATGTCTGTTTTTCACAAGATTTTATCTGTTTTTCACAAGGTTGTGACTGTTTTTTACAAGGTTATGACTGTTTTTTATAAGATTATGAAGTTTTACACAAGATTATGTATGTTTTTCACAAGATTATGACTGTTTTTCACAAGATTATTCCTGTTTTTCACAAGGTTATGTCTGTTTTTCACAAGATTATGTCTGTTTTTGACAAGATTATCTTTATTGATTAATATTATTAACCCCTCCCCCCCCCATGACAATTTTCTAGCTACGCCACTGTATATATATATATATATATATATATATATATATATATATATATATATATATACATATACATATATATATACTATATATATATTTGTATTTCCTCCCGATAGATATCTGCGAAGATCCAGATCTTCGCGAACGAATCATCCAATTAAAATCGGAACAGGATAGTAAACGTCAAGCGGAAGCCAATCGAAGAAGAGTGCGAAGATCACAGAGCAACACACGGGCACAATCTGTCCGGAGAACATCACTGCGCGATAAAACGCTAACAACGAAGAAGGATGCTGTAGAAGAAGCGAGGCTTAGGATACAAGCGCAGGAGGTAAGATATAGGATTAATTAACTGATTTAATATTAGGATTGAGTAGGTGGAGTGGTGGTGTGATTGAAAGAGAGTGGGTAAAGTGAGCGAAAGATTTCAGAAATAGTAGCGAATAAAAGAGTCTTTCTTATTTAACTAGATTAATTAACTGATTTAATATTACGATTGTAATTTATGAAGTTTGAGTAGTTGGAGTGGTATGATTGAAAGAGTGGCTTAGAGGATGCTGTAGAAGAAGCCAGGCTTAGGATACAAGCGCAGGAGGTAAATTTAATATTACAATTGTAATTTGTACGTTTGAGTAGTTGGAGTGGTATGATTGAGAGAGTGGCTTGCGTGGTAACGAAAGATTGGATACAAGCACAGGAGGTAAATTTCTAACTTACCTAGATTAATTAACTGATTTAATATTACGATTGTAATTTATGAAGTTTGAGTAGTTGGAGTGGTATGATTGAGAGAGTGGCTTAGGGGATGCTGTTGAAGAAGCCAGGCTTAGGATACAAGCGCAGGAGGTAAGATAGGATTCATTAACTGATTTAATATTACGATTGGAATTTATGAAGTTTGAGTAGTTGGAGTGGTGGTATGATTGAGAGAGTGGCTTGCGTGGTAGCGAAAGATTCCAAAAGTAGTAGCGAATAAAAGAGAGCATGCTATGAGGGCTTTCTTATTTAACTAGATTAATTAACTCATTTAATTATGGATGAGTAGTTGGAGTGGTATGATTGAGAGAGTGGCCGGTTTAGGATACAAGAACAGGAGGTAAAATTCTTATTTAACTAGATTAATTAACTGATTTAATATTACGATCCGTAATTTATGAAGTTTGAGTAGTTGGAGTGGTATGATTGAGGGAGTGGCTTGAGTGCAGCGAAAGATACTAAAAGTAGTAGGAATAGAAGTGAACATGTTGTATGAGAGGAGGAATTGTGGAATGTGAATGAAAGTGCGAAAGTTGCTTGTGTTGGATAGGAATGTTTGGAGGCGACTGATTTCGGAATGATGAAAAAAGTTTGTGCCACACCCTTATTTCGGGGTACATAATAATAATAATACGTACTTCGTATTTTGCTTGTAAACAAAAATAATCTTACAATAATATTACATTAATTCTTAGCACCCCTTAAGCTATAGGCAACACACATTACATAACTGCATTGCGCACAAAAAACTGTACCAAAAAATAACAGTGTAGTTTGACTGCTTTAAATGCTTTAACCTAATTAAATTAATTAGTAATTTATTTATTAATTTTATTTCATTTATTTTATTATTATTATTATTATTATTATTTATTTTTTTTCTTGTTAATTCATTCCTAAATTATTTATATTATTATTATTATTTATTTATTTAACCGATTTTAATCAAATTTTCATAAAAGATTCTCCTAGTGTCTAAATAAATTATGCAATTTTAACAAAATACAGTGTTGCCAACTTATCGAGAGAGAAAAAATCATAAACTTTTTAATAAATTTATTGTGGCTACATTATTTATTCAATTTTGATTAAATTTCCAAAATAGTTTCTCCTAGTGCCCACATAAATTATAATATTATTAAAATACAGTGTTGCCAACTTACCGAGAAATAATGTCAAAGTGGTCTATATATGGGTTCACCCATATACTTCTAATCTTGTTTTTAATTTATTATTAATTTAATTATGTATACATCAACATAGACGTATTAAAACAGCATTGTATATACTTTAAACGGGCTTCTTTGGCAACAATTAGATTCCTAGTTAAAGTACCTTATATAACACAGCCAGCATTAACTTTTTTTGTCAATTTTAACAATCAAAACGAACCACCCTTATGATAATAAACTACTTCCCTAAATATACAAACAAATTCATCTACCTGCTGCTCTAAACGTGCTTTTTTACAAATAATTTATAGAATTATTTTAGAAGGTCGTGATTAAAATAATTTTGTAATTTTTACAAAAAATTAATTTCTAATTTTGATATCAAGGTCACTTGCATTTAATTAAACAAATATTGACTAATATTAATTTATATACAAATTACGTAAAATCAGTTTTATTTATATTTTAAAATATTCCGAAATCAAATTTAATTAAAACAAAAGAATACATTAATTTAAATTATTAATTAAATATATTTTTATTTCGAAATAATTATTTCAATGATATTTTGTTGTTATATTAAAATTAAAAAATATTATTTTAATTATTTGCGTAAAATATTTTTATTAAGCTCATTATTATTTGACTGCAAGGAAAAGTGGTATAGCGTTTGGTACGGTGTCTGTAACATTTCCAAAAAGAAATAAAAAAATGTATAGAAATCCTTCATATAGTCTCTAGATGACGAATCTGAACTTAGTTTATGTGGGTGTATGAATGTGCGTCGTTAATCAAAATTTTGTGATCGCAACTCCTCCTAGACGGTTCAACCGATTTTAATAAAATTTTTAGGATAAATTTGTTTAGTACCCAAGATAGGGTCATGTGGTTTTAGTTTTTTTCCAGTGATACCAACTTTCCGAGAAAAAAATTACTAAAGTTTTTAAAAATTCATATTGGCTACATTATTTATCCGATTTTGATCAAATTTTCAGAAAAGATTTCTTTAATGCTCCCATTAATTATATAATTTGATTAATATCCAGTGTTGCCAACTTTCCGAGAAGAAAATTACTAAACTATTTAAAAATCTATTAGATCACTTTTTTTAACCGATTTTAATCAAATTTTTATAAAAGAGTATCTTAGTGCCTAAATAAATTATACAATTTTTTAAAAATACAGTGTAGCCAACTTATCGACAGAGTAAAAAATTACAATTTTTTTTAAAAATTCATTGTGGCTACGTTATTTATTCGATTTAGATCAAATTTTTAGAAAAGTGTCTCCTAGTGCCCACATAAATTATAATATTATTAAAATACAGTGTTGCCGCAACTTTCCGAGAAATGTCAAAGTGGTCTATATATGGGTTTACCCATATATTTCTAATCTTGTTTTGTAAATGTTACAGACACCGTACCAAACGCTATACCACTTTTCCTTACAGTCAAACTGCGGTAAAAATAACATATATAAATAAATCCAGTCATAACAAATACACATACACACACACACACATAATCATAAATTAACAATTATTACTAATTAATTATAATATCGTAACAACATGTGTGTGTGTATGTAACTGTATTTATAATTACAAAGCGGACTAATTACAAACTAATAATAAATTATTATTCAAAATGGAATTTTGTGAAATTTTCTATTATAAATACACACACACACACACACACACATACACACAGACACACACACACACAGGCATATATATATATATACACACACACACACACTAAGTTTTCCTTATCAGTTGAGCAATAATTCGCGCCGGTTCATCATCGTGTTATGAAAGTGTAACACTTACGCTTTCGTCGAAAACCTAACCTATAAAACCACCTTGGACTTATTCGGCTTTTGGAATTGGATTTGGATGATTGAGAAAAGGAAAACGGAATTGTTTAAGTGAAATTCGAAGTCATATTTAGCGAGGTAGCAAATGAAATATGTATTATTTATGTTCTAGCGCGCAAGTTATAATAATTATTGGCTACTTTCATTTGAATCTAATGACAGTTGAAGTTGTTTGAGTTGAGGTTAGGTTGTTGTTATTTGTACGGCTCTAGTGTGGATTGTGTTCTGATATGATTTCTAGTGTTTTATTTTATTTATTTAATTAATTTAATTTAATTTAATTTATTTAATTTATTAAATGTCTGTGCTATAATAATTATTGGCTACACTTTCATTTCATTCAAATGACAGTTGAAGTAGTTTGAGGTTAGGTTAGTTGTTATTTGTACGGCTCTAGTCTGTCTAGTGTGATTGTGGTTTTATTTAGTGTGCGCGTTGTTGATTTTGGCGTGAGGTTTACTTGTGGTTTGTGGTGTGACATTTCATTTTGTAGTGGATATGAGAAAAAAACCGACATGCGTTTGTATTTCGTACAAAGTAAGTTTTATGACTAAAAAAACATATAAAAATATTTGGGACAAATTTTTTCTTTATATATGTATTTCTAAATCATGTTTTTTACTGCAAGGAAAAGTGGTATAGTGTTTGGTACGGTGTTTGTAACATTAGCAAAAAAAAAAGAAAAAAATTTGTATAGAAATCCTTCATATAGCCTCTAGATCATACGAATCTGAACTTAGTTTATAAGTGGGTGTATGTGTGTGCGTCGTCAGTTAAAATTTTGTGATCGATTTTATTGAAATTTACAGGATAAATTTGTCTAGTATCCAAGATAGGGTCATGTGGTTTTGATTTTTTTCAAGTGATGCCAACTTTTCGAGAAAAAAATTAGTAAATTTTTTAAAAATTCATATTGACTACGTTATTTATCCGATTTTGATCAAATTTTTAGAAAAGATATCCCTAGTGCTCTCATTAATTATATAATTTTATTAATATACAGTGTTGCCAACTTTCCGAGAAAAAAAAAAAGTTTTAAAAAATTTATTATGGCCATGTTATTTAACCGATTTTTCTCAAATTTTCACAAAAGATTCTCCTAGTATTCATATAATTTATGTAATTTTAACAACAAAATACAGTGTTGTCAACTTTCCGAGATAAAAATTACTATTAAAATTTTTTAAAATTCATTATAACCACTTTCTTTAATCGATTTTAATCAAATTTTTATAAAAAGATTCTCCTAGTGCCTGAATAAATTATGCAATTTTAACAAAATACAGTGTAGCCAACTTATCGAGAAAGAAAAAATCACAATTTTTTAAAAAAAAATTTATTGTGGCTACATTATTTATTCGATTTTGATTAAATTTTCAGAAAAGTTTCTCCTAGTGCCTTAAAATCATATAAATTCCTTACCATCTTAACTGACTAACACCAACTTTTGCTACAACAAAGCATTTAAATCAAAATTTAGCTTTGTTTAACTAAAAAACTGATTGTTTTCAGGGTTACGACCATCCAGACACAACAACCACCTTAACCGACCAACACCAACCAACACCCACAACACCAGTAACCACAGTTGCAACCATAACCGACGAAAAAACCATAACCACAATCTCAAATCCACCAGAAAACCGCAAAGCACCTGAAGGCAAAGACAACGACTCCATCTTGGAACTAATCACCGAACCCAATCGTCTTGATTCACCCCCCAGCGAAGCAACCTACACAACAGACGCTAACGGTAAAATTAACGTTACCGTATTCGTAACGATTAACGGTACGTTAGCCGATTTGAAAAAACAAAGGGCACAGATCCGTAATAGTAGTACAGATTTAAATAGTATTACAACACCGATTAGTTCGATACCTGAATCAGCTGATTCAGTATCACAATCACCTGAATCAGCTGTTAATAGTAATGTTAATCGGTTTACAGGGAATACGGGTGATGTGGTGAGTGATTCAAGGTCGAAAAGGTGTTGTACGATACAGTAATGAGCGTATTATTCAATAGAAATAGAATTCCTAACCTAACCTAACCTAAGTTAAAAAAAAAAAAAAAAAAAAAAAATGTTTATGGAATTTTAACTAGAAAAAGTACATGAATAACAGAATATTATATTATTTACATTTACTGAGATAATTCTATTATTTTTGTTATGAAAAGATGGTTTTTTATAATATTATTTACATTTACTGAGATAATTCTATAATTTTTGCTATAAAAAAATATGTAAATTTACAGTGTAACTTAACCTACACTGTAAAAAATATATACTAGAAAATTTAATTATGTGTAAATGAAATAATATGGAAATTTATAGACTTATTTACAGTGTAGATCTAACTTAAGCTACACTGTAAAAAAAGTTTATGGAATTTTGATTAGAAAAAGTACATGGATAACAGAATATTATAATATTATTTACATTTACTGAGATAATTCTATAATTTTTGTTATGAGTAGATGGTTTTTTTAACAGTGTAAAAAAATATATATATAAATTAAATAATATGGAAATTTATAGACTTATTTACAGTGTAGACCTAACTTAAGCTACATTGTAAAAAATGTTTATGGAATTTTAACCAGAAAAAGTACATGGATAACAGAATATTATAATGTTATTATTACATTTACTGAGATAATTCTATAATTTTTGGTATGAAAAGATGGTTTTTTTATTACAGTGTAACGTAACCTACACTGTTAAATATATATATTAGTTTGTAAATGAAATAATGTGGAAATTTAGACTTTTTTACTAAGCTAATTAAGCTACACTGTAAAAAATATGTATGGAATTTTGACTAGAAAAAATATGGAAATTTATAGATTTTTTTAAAGTGTAGATCTAACTTAAGCTACACTGTAAAAAATGTTTATGGAATTTTAACTAGAAAAAATTTATGGATAACAGAAAAATTATACTGAGATAATTATAATTATCTCAGTATAATTAGTCAAAATTTTATAAACATTTTTTACAGTGTAGCTTAAATTAGATCTACACTGTAAAAAAGTTTATAAATTTCTATATTTTTTCTAGTCAAAAATCCATAAACATTTTTTAGAGTAAAAAAGTCTATAAATTTCCATATTATTTCATTTACACATAATTAATTTTTCTAGTATATATTTTTAACAGTGTAGGTTACGTTACATTGTAAATTTACATAGTTTTTTATAGCAAAAATTATATAAATATAATTATAAATATGTAAATTTACAGTGTAACTTAATCTACACTGTTAAAAATATATACTAGAAAAATTAATTATGTGTAAATGAAATAATATGGAAATTTATAGACTTTTTTACAGTGTAGACCTAACTTAAGCTACACTGTAAAAAAAGTTTATGAAATTTTGATTAGAAAAAGTACATGGATAACAGAATATTATAATATTATTACATTTACTGAGATAATACTATAATTTTTGCTATAAAAAAATATGTAAATTTACAGTGTAACTTAACCTACGCTGTAAAAAAGTATACTAGAAAAATTAATTATTTGTAAATTTTTTTTACTAAGCTAATTACACTGTTAAAAATGTTTATGGAATTTTGACAAGTAAAAATATGGAAATTTATAGATTTTTTTTTACAGTGTAGATCTAACTTAAGCTACACTGTAAAAAATGTTTATGAAATCTTGAATGAATTATTATTCCAATGAAAATTAGCTGACTAGAAAGTATTATTTCTTGTATTAATTACACATTCGTATTAATTACGCATTTAAAAATGCATTTATTTTCGAAAAAAAAAAAAAAATAAAATTCACAAACATTCCAGGAATATTTTTTTTTCTGTAAAAATAAAAAAATATTCCAATTTCTTTTCTTTCTGTGATAAAATCACAGACAAATTCTTCTACAATATTTGTATATTATATAATACATAATATATATTATATATATATATATATATATATATATATATATATTTATAGAATAAAATTCTAGTTTAAAAAGTGATTATATATATAAAAATTAGTCTAACGTAAGTGGCGAAGAAATATGAAATTTTTATAAAAATCTATCTAAGGGGTGTTCGTTTGATAGGTTAATATAGCTCCGCGACTAACAATATTCGAAATACTTCGTTCTCGAGAAGAAATTACTATATTAGGTTGGATCGTTTGATAAGTTAATAAAGCGCTCGATTAACAGCATTCTATTACTATATTAGGTTGGATCATTTCGATAGTAAATTATAATAATGATAAATTATTTGAAAAATAGCATTTTAAAAGAATAAAATATTACTATTTTTATTGATAGTAGTTAAAGTACTGATTTACGAGTCCACCAAATTACCAAATTATAATGACATATATATATATATATATATATATATATATATATATATATATATATATATAAACAGCACAATACTTAATAATAGTAGTCATACTCAAATATAATTATTCAAAATACTTATTTTTTTGCAATAATTTTTATTTCATTTAATATCAAAATTTATTTCCAATGGTAGTTTCTCTCGAAATTTCACTCGAAAAAGAATTATTTCGTATTTTGTTGATTAACCTTCTAAACGAACACCCCGTATATATATATATATATATATATATATATATATATATATATATATGTTTCGTTCAATTAAATATTAATATAAATGTATTACATTGATAGTTTGAAAGTTTTTGCCTTAATAATATAAATATATATATATATATATATATATATATATATATATATATATATAGGGGGTGTTCGTTCCCCGTATTTAGTACTTAAATACTTTTAAAATATTTAAGAACTAGAAAGTATAAAAATAAATAAAATAAAAATTAAAGTGTCTTCTTAAAATACTGGTACCAATTAATATATCAAATATAATAAAAAAATAAAATATCAAATATCATTCTTGTGATAGTTAAGATTCGTCATTTTTTTTTGTTTTTTTGAGTATGTCGATTATTAATACAGAACTATCTATTAATCTAAAGAGTCGTGTTTTCATCTAATAATTAAATATTTAAGACTGCACCTACTACTCATTCAAAAATTATTTCGAGTTTTAACAAAATCAAAAATAAATATATTTTTATATAAAACACGATACAAAAGGGCAATAAATACATTAATATTTGTTATAAATTATTTTTAAGTTTTGTTGAAAAATGTGTAAATAAATAGATTTAAAAATTAATTAATTTAATTAATTTAATTAATTTAATTAATTTAATTAATTTAATTAATTTAATTAATTAAATTAATTAAATTAATTATATTAATTAATTAATTAAATTAATTAAATTAATTAAATTAATTAAATTAATTAAATTAATTAAATTAATTAAATTAATTAAATTAATTAATTAATCGCTTGAAATGAACAAACACTTGACTAATACAAACATCGAATATCACAAAACAATAAAATATAAAAAAAAAATACTAAATACTTATTTCGAAAGCAAATTTTTTTGCTACTGATGATGAAAGCTTAGCTTTTGAAATGTAAAATTACATAAATTTAATTTACGTAATTTTATAGTAAAAATGAGAAGATTTTTATAATTTTACTGTAATAATTTACATAAATTACATGTAAAATTACGTACATGTAAAATTACATAAATTACATGTAAAATTACGTAAATTTTTTTACATTGTATATCCAGTTCGATGTCTGGAATAATCTAGTGTCTGTCCATTCAAGTGGACAAAATAAAAATATAATTTCCTATTAAGTAATTATTATTATTATTAATTCGTGGCAGCTTTGTGTAAATAATTATGTTGCTATGGTAACAATAAATTAACAACATTCCTTTAAGCAGTATTCCAGTGAGGTAGTAGGAGTGGGGGAGTGAGGAGGGGGGTGGGGTTAGTCCTGTTGCTATTTTTCCCCCGCTAATTTTCGTAATTAAATTGCAAAAATTCTAGGAATTATTTTTATTTTTCTTTAAAAAATAAACCCTAAATAAATGAATTATAATAATAAAATATACATATTATTATTATATGTGTATTTGGCAATAAAAATAATAATAATAAAATCAAAAAATATTAAAAGAAAATAAGAAACAATTGAAGGAAATAATCAAAATTTCCCTCGACAACAATAAATATATTTATGGGGGGAAGGGGGGAGTTTGATAATTCGAATGATAATTCGAATGATAATTCGAATGGTAATTCGAATGATAATTTGAATGATAATTCGATTAATGAAAAATCATTCGGAGATATTTCGAATCGAAAATCATTCGAGTGATATTTCGAATGAAAAATATTAGATTAATGAAAAAACATTCGAGTGATATTTTGAATCGAAAATCATTCGAATTAAAATTGTATTAAAAATTATTCGAATCGAAAATCATTCGAAATAAAATTGTATTAAAAATCATTCGAATCGAAAATCATTCGAATCGAAAATCATTCGAATTAAAATTGTATTAAAAATCATTCGAATTAAAATTGTATTAAAAATCATTCAATTATACGTCCAACCCCCCCCCCCCCTTTCTTATCACTAATTATTAATTTAAGGTTGATTTTATTAACAGTTTATTGTAAAATAAATATCAACAAATACAGACAAAAACAAAAATATATGCACCATATTTATTAAAAGATATTGTAATTATTTCATTGTATAAATAAATACATTGTATATAATATATTTAAAAATTATACAAATTCTCAGAAAATAAATTGTGTGTATAATTCCACTCCACACCCTCGATTTGACGTTTAATAAATAAATAATAATATAATAATAATATAATAATAATAATAATAATAATTGATAATATATAACTTTAAGCTAAGCCACACACTAGACCACTAGAGAAACTAAAAACTTGAAACATGAAATATGAATATTTAGTGCAATTTGGGCTTAAATATGCATTTTATCAAAAAATAGTATAGAAATAAAATTATAGACAATAAAATTTCCTACAACTTTTATTTGCATCATTTTTTAATAGAACTTCCGGTTTAGAAGCTACGCGTTTTTAAATATCAAGAAATTTATTAATTTTAATGCGCACAGAAACTAAAATGTTTCTATATTTAGTACAATTTGGGCTTAAATATGCATTTTATCTAAAAATTGTATAGAAATAAAATTATAGACAATAAAATTTCCTACAACTTTTATTTGTATAATTTTTTAATAGCACTTTCGGTTTAGAAGCTACGCAGCTCTAAACATCAAGAAATTTATTAATTTTCATTCACAGTGACTCATTTTCTCAATTCATACATGTTGCTACAGCATTTGTTTCTCATATATCTATATATCATGTAAATTGTTTGAAGATTAATAAACATTATTATTATTATTATTATTATTATTATTAATATTATTATTATTATTATTATTATTATAATTGTCATATACACGATTTTATTTAATTTACCTCACAACATCTATGTATAACTTCACACCACTTCACGTCGAATGACACAGTAACAATATTTTTGACGTTTCTCGTATCCAAATATCTAATATTCTACCGAAAGAAAAAATGTCAACTCTATTTTCGCTGCCTGAATTATATACATTGTATAAAAAATGGATCAGTTCGCATCCACAATTAGCCAGTGATTTCGAAACCACAATCAAATGGTTATCGTATTTTATCGCCGGTAAGTCAAACATAACCTAACTTAAATTAAATTAAATATAAATAAGATTATAAAAAATCTCAAAACCACATTTAAATTTAATTGAAATAAAGCTAAATACAACGTAGGTGTATTTTGGAAGCTAAGCTAATCATCATCAGTAGCCTAAATAAAGTTTACGAAAAAAAATCTTAGCTGTGATCCAAACTTTATTTAGCTAGTGAAGATGGAAAGCTTAGTTTCCGAAAATACGTATTTAGATTGATTTTAATTTATATTGTGGTTTTAGGAATGTTTTATAATCTTATTTTTATTTAAATTTCGAACACAGTAGATTATTTTCTAATCACCTTAAAATAGGAAACCAGAAACACGAGAAACACGGAAACACGACGTACAGTGTTGCCGATTTTACCTGCAATAGGTTATTTATACATACAGTATTTTTATGTAATTGGCTATTAGCTTTAATATGACTGTTTTTTTACAAGATTATGAAGTTTTAAACAAGATTATGATTGTTTTTCACAAGATTATGAGAGTTATTCACAAGGTTATGACTGTTTTTTACAAGATTATGAAGTTTTTTGCAAGATTATGAGTGTTTTTCACAAGGTTATGACTGTTTTTTTACAAGATTATGAAGTTTTTCGCAAGATTATGAGTGTTTTTCACAAGGTTATGACTGTTTTTCACAAGGTTATGACTGTTTTTTACAAGATTATGAAGTTTTTCACAAGATTATGACAGTTTTTCACAAGGTTATGATTGTTTTTCACAAGGTTATGACTGGTTTTTTCAAGATTATGAAGTTTTAAACAAGATTATGATTGTTTTTCACAAGATTATGAGAGTTATTCACAAGGTTATGACTGTTTTTTACAAGATTATGAAGTTTTAAACAAGATTATGATTGTTTTTCACAAGATTATGAGAGTTATTCACAAGGTTATGACTGTTTTTTACAAGATTATGAAGTTTTTCGCAAGATTATGAGTGTTTTTCACAAGGTTATGACTGGTTTCTACAAGATTATGAAGTTTTAAACAAGATTATGATTGTTTTTCATAAGGTTATGACTGTTTTTTTTTACAAGATTATGAAGTTTTTCACAAGATTATGACAGTTTTTCACAAGGTTATGACTGTTTTTCACAAGGTTATGACTGATTTTTTTTTACAAGATTATGAAGTTTTTCACGAGAAAGTTTTTGGTTAGTAGGTTGATTTGGGTTTCTTTTTTTTTCCATATTATTTTCTCGTTTTAATTTCAATTTTCGCTTTGCAGGAAAAATTTGGCAACACTGTATCTCGTGTTTCCTGTTTTTTTTTGTGTTTTCGTGTTTCTGGTTTCCTTTTTTAAGGTGAAAATAGACAGAATCTATATAGAATCTATAAAATCTATAGAATCTATAGAATAAAATATATAGAATCTATAGAATCTATAAAATTTGCAGTACAAATTTATTAAAATCATAGCTAAAATCCGTAATATCATTATTAGTTCGTTAATATTTCTTGTATATTTACTGTTAAATATGTTTTTGAAGAAGAATTAATACACGTTAAATAATTTCGTATACGAGATCCTATAATTAATTAAAAATCTTGAGTAAAATTCTTCTACAATCTTAAAAATTTCATCTGAAATTGGGTAAAATCAAGAGAAAATCTTTACAATCTTACTTAAAATTCATAAAAACAAGATTAGAAGTATATGGGTAAAGCCATATATAGACCACTTTGACATTTCTCGGAAAGTTGGCAACACTGTATTTTAATAATATTATAATATATGTGGGCACTAGGAGAAACTTTTCTGAAAATTTGATCAAAATCGAATAAATAATGTAACCACAATGAATTTTTAAAAAATATTGTGATTTTTTTTCTCGTTAAGTTGGCAACACTGTATTTTGTTAAAATTGCATAATTTATTTAGGCACTAGGAAAAACTTTTATTAAAATTTGATTAAAATTCGTTAAATAAAATGGTCATAATAAATTTTTAAAAATTTTACTAATTTTTTTCTTGGAAAGTTGGCAACACTGTATTTTGTTAAAATTACATAAATTATATGAATACTAGGAGGATCTTTTGTGAAAATTTGAGTAAAATCGGTTGAATAACATGGCCATAATAAATTTTTTAAAATTTAGTAATTTTTTTCTCGGAAAGTTGGCAACACTGAATATTAATAAAATTATGTAATTAATGGGAGCATTAGGGAAATCTTTTGTGAAAATTTGATCAAAATCGGATAAATAACGTAGCCAATATAAATTTTTAAAAACTTTAGTATTTTTTTTCTCGGAAAGTTGGCATTACTGGAAAAAACCAAAATCACAATTTTTACAATCTTACTTAAAATCCATAAAATCATGCTAAAATCTTTACAATCTCGCTTAAAACCATGTTAAATCCTAGGATTATACAATCCTGTGTACAAAATTTAAATCCTGGGATTTAACCTAACCTAACCTAACATATTTATATCCAATTTTCTAATATTTTCTCAGGAAGAATCAATAATTCAACCGTCGTTTCCGAACTAGTATATTCACTATCGAATCTAGTTGTGTTATTTAACGATCGGATAATAAGGAAAGCGCAAAAACTGGATTTGCCTGGATCTGGAGATGGATCTGGATCTGGAGATGGATTAAAACTATGGTTATCAGTTCTGGAATATTGTGAGGTGTTTTTCGAGCTGACTGCGCAGAAATTATGGGGACAAAGTGGGAAATGGTTTATTGTGGTTATGTTACAGATTTTCAAGTAAGTTTCAAACCGTTTAATATGTATTATGTAAATTAAGAAAAGTTTATAGGTTATGTAAATAAAAAGTGTTTAGTTTTTATTAACGAGGTAGACAATTTGCTGGTGGAAATTGAATAAAGTTGCTCAAAATATAAGTAAAACAAGATTAGAAGTACATGGGTAAACCAATATCTAGAGACCATTTTGACATTATTTCTCGGAAAGTTGCGGCAACACTGTATTTTAATAATATTATAATTTATGTGGGCACTAGCAGAAACTTTACTGAAAATTTGATCAAAATCGAATATATGATGTAGCCACAATGAATTTTGGTAATTTTTTTCTTGGAAAGTTGGCAACACTGTATTTTGTTAAAATTACATAAATTATATGAATACTAGGAGAATCTTTGGTGAAAATTTGAGTAAAATCGGTTCAATAACATGGCCATACTAAATTTTTAAAAACTTTGGTAATTTTTTTCTCGGAAAGTTGGCAACACTGGATATTAATAAAATTATATAATTAATGTGAGCATTAGGAAAATCTTTTCTGAAAATTTGATCAAAATCGGATAAATAACGTAGCCAATATGAATTTTTAAAAACTTTAGTAATTTTTTTCCGATTTTGATCAAATTTTCAGAAAAGATTTTCCTAATGCTCACATTAATTATATAATTTTATTAATATCCAGTGTTGCCAACTTTCCGAGAAAAAAATTACCAAAGTTTTTAAAAATTTAGTATGGCCATGTTATTGAACCGATTTTACTCAAATTTTCACCAAAGATTCTCCTAGTATTCATATAATTTATGTAATTTTAACAAAATACAGTGTTGGCAACTTATCGAGAGAAAAAAAAATTACAAAATTTTTTTAAAATTCATTGTGGCTACATTATTTATTCGATTTTGATGAAATTTTCGCGAAAAGTTTCTCCTAGTGCCCACATAAATTATAATATTATTGAAAATACAGCATTGCCAACTTTCCGAGAAATGTCAAAGTGGTCTATATATGGGTTTACCCATATACTTCTAATATTTTTTAATTATCTCTTTAAATAGTTTAAATAAAATATTTGTAATTATAAATCTTTTTTTTTTCTTATTTTTCATATGCTTTTCGCGAATAATACTAATTAATAATGCTAATAATGCTAATTAATAATACTATTAATGCTAATTTTTCCAGATGCTTCTCGCGAATAATGCTAATATTCTATCACAAAGAACCAATCATTGAAAATCCACCAATACCAACTTTAAAACGTCGCAACCTCAACCAACCCTCCACCTACTCAACCGATTACACAATCAACGACGCACGTCATCAACTCGAAACAGTGTCATTTGTACTTCGTCGTTCTGGTAAAGTGATACGTAAGGTTGAGGCAGCGCCATCTTTAAATCGGCGCAACTGGAAACCGTTGGATACGGAGAATGATTACCGTGTAAAACCGGCTTTTAGGAAATTGGCGGGAAAACAAATTGCGGCCGAAACGCTGTATATTGTTAAGCCGTTGGCGCATTTGGGTTCCGTGTTTTGTTTCGGTGAGAATAATTGGCGGCCTTGGGTGACGAGTTTGCTGTTTGATTTGATCAGGTGAGTTCAATTTAGTGCAATTTGGGCTTAAATATGCATTTTATCAAAAAATAGTATAGAAATAAAATTATAGACAATAAAATTTCCTACAACTTTTATTTGCATCACTTTTTAATAGAACTTCCGGTTTAGAAGCTACGCGTCTTTAAATATCAAGAAATTTATTAATTTTAATGCGCACAGAAATAAAAAATGTTTCTATATTTAGTGCAATTTGGGCTTAAATATGCATTTTATCAAAAAATTATATAGAAATAAGATTATAGATAATAAAATTTCCTACAACTTTTATTTGAATCATTTTTTTATAGAACTTCCGGTTTAGAAGCTACGCGTCTCTAAACATCAGGAAATTTATTAATTTTAATGCGCACAGAAATAAAAATGTTAAACTTAAATGTTTCTATATTTAGTGCAATTTGGGCTGAAATATGCATTTTATCAAAAAATTCTATAGAAATAAGATTATAGCCAATAAAGTTTTCTACAACTTTTATTTGCATCACTTTTTAATAGAACTTCCGGTTTAGAAGCTAAACGTTTTTAAATATCAAGAAATTTGTTAATTTTAATTCGCACAGAAATAAAAATGTTTTTATATTTAGTGCAATTTGGGCTTAAATATGCATTTTATCAAAAAATAGTATAGAAACAAAATTATAGACAATAAAATTTCCTACAACTTTTTTTTTGCATCACTTTTTAATGGAACTTCCGGTTTAGAAGTTACGCGTTTTTAAATATCAAGAAATCTGTTAATTTTAATGCGCACAGAAATAAAAAATGTTTCTATATTTAGTGCAATTTGGGCTTAAATATGCATTTTATCAAAAAATTATATAGAAATAAGATTATAGATAATAAAATTTCCTACAACTTTTATTTGAATCATTTTTTTATAGAACTTCCGGTTTAGAAGCTACGCGTCTCTAAACATCAGGAAATTTATTAATTTTAATGCGCACAGAAATAAAAATGTTAAACTTAAATGTTTCTATATTTAGTGCAATTTGGGCTGAAATATGCATTTTATCAAAAAATTCTATAGAAATAAGATTATAGCCAATAAAGTTTTCTACAACTTTTATTTGCATCACTTTTTAATAGAACTTCCGGTTTAGAAGCTAAACGTTTTTAAATATCAAGAAATTTGTTAATTTTAATTCGCACAGAAATAAAAATGTTTTTATATTTAGTGCAATTTGGGCTTAAATATGCATTTTATCAAAAAATAGTATAGAAACAAAATTATAGACAATAAAATTTCCTACAACTTTTTTTTTGCATCACTTTTTAATAGAACTTCCGGTTTAGAAGTTACGCGTTTTTAAATATCAAGAAATCTGTTAATTTTAATGCGCACAGAAATAAAAATGTTAAACTAAAATGTTTCTATATTTAGTGCAATTTGGGCTTAAATATGCATTTTATCAAAAAATTCTAAAGAAATAATATTATAGACAATAAAATTTCCTACAACTTTTATTTGCATCACTTTTTAATAGAACTTCCGGTTTAGAAACTAAACGTTTTTAAATATCAAGAAATTTAACATTAATTCTCGATCATGCTTTTCTCTTTCAATTGCCTCTTTATTCGCTAATAAAATAATTTATTTTTGCTATTTTTGTGTTTAACTTAACGAACGAACAGCCCGTATATATATATATATATATATATATATATATATATATATATATGTATATTAATATATTAATTTTTGTGTTTGTGTTTCTAGTTTACATCTGTATCAAACCAGTCAAAAAACATCAACCTTGAGCAAGGTACAACAATTACAGATCAGTCGACGCCATCTTGCCTTATTAATGTATTTACTAAGGTCGCCATTTTACGACCGATATAGTAGAGAACGTATACAATCGTATCTGTTAGGGTTGGCCAAGAAAATTCCGTTAACAGGAATGATTTGTACACCCCTTGCACAATATATACCACAGTGGCAGAAAACGTACTTCTACATGTGGTCGACTTGATAGATATATATATATATATATATATATATATATATATATAAGCTTTTTTTATAACAGTGTATTTTTATATTATAAGACTAAACCGGGGAAATAAATATATAAGGAATTAAAATATTGATTTGGTAGTTTTTTTTTTTTTTTTTTTGTAGCAAAAGTTGGTGTTAGTCAGTTAAGATGGTTCGGAGTCATCTTGAGCGAATGCGTCTAATGAACGTTTGCTGTTCAAAAGATTTATTTGAATGAGTTTGATTTGGTATATTTTTGCAGGTGGACGTACGATGAGTAGTTGGAGTGGTGGTATGATTTTATTTAATAATAATTAGTGTATATAATATATTTATATATAATTATCTTTGAAATTAATTAATATTAATAAAAATATATTTAGTGGTGCCATCTGTTAGACAAATGTAATATTATTAGCAAAGCACATTTTAGTAGCTGCCGAAGAAGTTCAGCATTTGTCTAAGAGATGGTGCGCGCTTTCCAATTACATTTTATAATAATTACAAAATAAATATCATTATTATTATTATTATTAAATATTATGTTATTACATACTACTATATTTATTATATAATAATAATTAAAATATATAATATATTTATATATAATTATTTTTGAAAATAAAATATTAATAAAAATATATTTAGTGGTGCCATCTGTTAGACAAATGTAATATTATTGGCAAAGCAGATTTCAGTAGCTGCCGAAAAAATGGTTCAGCGTTTGTCTAAGAGATGGTGTGCCATTGATTTTATGCAGTGAAATGAAAGAATATGTATCAATATGTATCAATGTATTAAAATGTATCAATGTAGCAAAATGTATCAATGTATCAAAATGTATCAATGTAGCAAAATATAAGAAAAATTTTAATTTTTTTCTTGTTTTCCTGATAAAATTTCGTTAAAATGTTTTATTTTACGCTTTCCTGATACAAATCTTGCATTTTACGCTTTCCTGATACAAATTTTGATTTTGTCGCAATAAAATTAAACATTTGGAGAAAATAAGTTATGTTTGCAAACAATTATGTTCTCCTGATACAACTTTTGATTTTTACGCAAGAAATGAAACATTTGGAGGAAACTAGTAACGTTTGCAAACAATTATGTTCTCCTGATACAACTTTTGATTTTTACGCAAGAAATGAAACATTTGGAGGAAACTAGTAACGTTTGCAAACAATTATGTTCTCCTGATACAACTTTTGATTTTTTCGCAAGAAATGAAACATTTGGAGAAAACAAGTTACGTTTGCAAACAATTATGTTCTCCTGATACAACTTTTGATTTTTTTCGTAAGCAATTAAACATTTGGAGAAAACAAGTTACGTTTGCAAACAATTATGTTCTCCTGATACAACTTTTGATTTTTTCGCAAGAAATGAAACATTTAGAGAAAATAAGTTATGTTTGCAAACAATTATGTTCTCCTGATACAACTTTTGATTTTGAAAATTGAAATTTTTCTTATATTTTTATCACAGTTTTGGGAGTTGGCTTAATTAATAAGGGTGTGTCCTAGGGGGTTGATTTTTGGATATGTTGTAGTACGTAGCTGGTCCATCTATTGGTTGGGAGGGTGGTGGCAAATTTTTGTTATTTTTGCGAAATTCGCAGCCGTTTTCGAGATATTTGCGATTAAAGATTTTAAAGTTTTAGGGGTTGGCTTAATTAATAAGGGTGTGTCTTAGGGGGTTGATTTTTGGATATGTTGTAGTACGTACCTGGTTTATCTAGGGATTCGTAAGGGGGTGGCAAAATTTTCTTATTTTTGCGAAATTCCCAGCCGTTTTCGAGATATTTGCGATTAAAGATTTTAACTAATTTTAAGGGATGAAATTGGGAAAAAAATAAATACAACACAGCATCTGTTTTTAACTTTTTCCTCAACAAATGTATATTTAATTTAAGGATATTTCGATGGTTTTTTTGAAAAAAATTCAAAAAAAAAATCGAGGCGCTATATTTTTTTGTATTTTTAGAATTTTTAAGCGGAAAAAGGGAAATTAAAGACATAAATCTATAATATTTATAGCTTTTATTTTATATTAAGAAGGAACAAAGAAATTAAATTTTTATTAATAATATAATAATTGTATAAAATTTTATTTTGTATAAATATATGTATATATATATTTGTAACAATTATAACAAGATTAGAAGTATATGGGTAAACCCATATATAGAACACTTTAACATTTTTCGGAAAGTTGGCAACACTGTATTTTAATATTATAATTTATGTGGGCTCTAGGAAAAACTTTACGGAAATTTTAATCAAAATTGAATAAATAATATAGCCACAATGAATTTAAAAAAAAAATTGTGATATTTTTTTCAATAAGTTGGCAACACTGTATTTTGTTAAAATTGCATAATTTATTTAGGCACTAGGAGAATCTTTTATGAAAATTTGATTAAAATCAGTTAAATAAAGTGATAATAAATTTTTTTAAATTTTAGTAATTTTTTTTCTCGGAAAGTTGGCAACACTGTATTTTGTTAAAATTACATAAATTATATGAATACTAGGAGAATCTTTTATGAAAATTTGAGTAAAATCAGTTAAATAACATGGCCATAATATATTTTTAAAAATTTTAGTAATTTTTTTCTCGGAAAGTTGGCAACACTGGATATTAATAATTAATTAATTTTATATTAAAAAGGAACAAAAGAAAATAAAATTTTACTAATAATATAATTTTATAAAATTTTATTTTGTATAAATATATATATTTGTAACAATTATAAAAAACTATTGAAATGGAATTAGGTAATAAAGTCTATATTATTATTATTTTTTTACATTTTTATGTTTTTTTAATAGTATTGAAAAAAATTCCCAAAATTAATTGTAACAATAATTATAATATATATACAGGGTGACTAAAAAGTCGTTTTACCGAACAAAATATAATTTAAAAATTTCAAAATATGCCGTTTTAGGAACATTTTTTATCCAAGCTATAGATATATTATAAATCATTTTTGAGATTATGCTATTTTTTCGGGTAAAGCGATTTTTCGGTCACCCTGTATATATTTATATATAAATATATATAATACTAGAAAAATACAATTTATTTATTTAAATATTTGTTTATATTAATTATATATATATAAATTAAATTAAATTAACTAAAAGGCAAGTTATTTGGTCCATTTACGTGAAACCCCGGATTTATTAATATTGAATAATATTAATATTACCCGATAGGTTATACAGGGATGGTTTTAAATTATAGGGCCCCGTATTTTCACCTAATTTTGGTCAAAAGTACTTTTTACGTTTTCTTAAAATTACTTATTTTATTATTTTCTAATATTATTTATATTTGATCAAAAACTTTAGCACGAAAATACGGACCACACTTTTGCAAAGTAGAAAATTTCATGTTAAAAATTCTATATAAGTCGTAAGTTGCCACCCTGTATATATATAACACAACTGAATTAATTATCTATATCGATCTAAGGTTTGGCGCAATTAGAATTAATTATCTATCTAAGGTTTGGCGCAATTATTATCAAGAAAATATCACAAGTTGTGCACGAGTCGATAGAGAAAAGGCACTATTTGGAGTTTTGTTCAGACACACACTCGTACTAGCTTAAATTTGATAGGTTTGTACTAACCCACTACTGAAACAAATCAGTATACACGTATTTAGCTTGTATTTTACACATATATTGTGCGCAAGCTTTGTACTGTTCCGAACTAGTTCAATTTGTTTAAGATGTTAATATTATATATATATATATATATATATATATATATATATATATATATATATATATATATATATAGATATATATTAGATGTAAAGAAAATGCGACTAAAATTCATTCTTTATTTAGACACTAAAATATTTTAATTTGTTTTTTGGTTTTAATCAAGTAATTTTTTTCATTAACTTATTTTCCAAAATTGATGTTTTTCTTGGTACAATAGTAAAATTGTATCTAGAATTTCCTTTTATTTTTCTGAAGAACAAAAGAAAATGACACATTTTATTGTTTAATCAAGTAATTTTTCTCGACACAGATTTCAAATTATTTTCCAAAACTGATTTTTTTCCGAAAAACAAAAGAAAAAGACACATTTTTTGTTTAATCAAGTAATTTTTGCCATCATTATTTTCCAAAACTGTTTTTTTTTCTAAAGAATAAAAGAAAAACCCATTTTCTTGTTTTAATCAAGTAATTTTTGTCTTCAAATTATTTTCCAAAACTGATATTTTTCTTGTACAATAGTAAAATTGTATTTAGAATTTTCTTTCGAAAAACACACCTTTAACCCTTTTAACCCTTTAAAGGGGGGCCAAAAAGGCCTTAAAATTCGTCAATATTTTCATATGACATTGCATCTAGTTGGAGGGGTTTTTATGAAAATATCTATGTTCATTCTGAATCTTATACTCTTGTAATATCTAATTTAATAAAGAATTTGTCTGACTTAAAATCTTTTGCTTCTAATTGTAAGAAATAATCTGCATAGTTTTCTTTAGTTTTTTCATATAGAACATTCATTTTTTTCTCAAATAAATTTAAAGTTGCAGAATCCGTTATATGTAAAACACAATTATATAAAAACTTAGTAACCTTTCAAAAAACCTAGTAACTTTCTTAAAATCCTAGTAACCTTCCAAAAAACCCCAAAAACCTAGTAACTTTCTTAAAAACCTAGTAACTTTCTTAAAATCCTAGTAACCTTCCAAAAAACACCAAAAACCTAGTAACTTTCTTAAAAATTTAGTAACTTTCTTAAAATCCTAGTAACCTTCCGAAAAACCCCAAAAACCTAGTAACTTTCTTAAAAACCTAGTTACTTTCTTAAAATCCTAGTAACCTTCCAAAAAACCCAAAAAACCTAGTAACTTTCTTAAAAACCTAGTAACTTTCTTAAAATCCTAGTAACCTTCCGAAAAACCCCAAAAACCTAGTAACTTTCTTAAAAACCTAGTTACTTTCTTAAAATCCTAGTAACCTTCCAAAAAACCCAAAAAACCTAGTAACTTTCTTAAAAACCTAGTAACTTTCTTAAAATCCTAATAACCTTCCAAAAAACCTAAAAACCTAGTAACTTTCTTAAAAACCTAGTAACTTTCTTAAAATCCTAGTAACCTAACTAACCTAGTAAACCTAGTAACCTAGTAAACTAATTAGAAAAAATGTAATAGCAATAGCTAAATAAAGACTTATTTTACCTTCCAAAAAACCCCAAAAACCTAGTAATTTTCTTAAAAACCTAGTAACCTTCCAAAAAATTTAGTAACTTTCTTAAAAACCTAGTAACTTTCTTAAAAACCTAGTAACTTTCTTAAAATCCTAGTAACCTTCCAAAAAACCCCAAAAACCTAGTAACTTTCTTAAAAACCTAGTAACTTTCTTAAAATTTTAGTAACCTTCCAAAAAACCCCAAAAACCTAGTAACTTTCTTAAAAACCTAGTAACTTTCTTAAAATCCTAGTAACCTTCCAAAAAACCCCAAAAACCTAGTAACTTTCTTAAAAACCTAGTAACTTTCTTAAAATCCTAGTAACCTTCCGAAAAACCCCAAAAACCTAGTAACTTTCTTAAAAACCTAGTTACTTTCTTAAAATCCTAGTAACCTTCCAAAAAACCCAAAAAACCTAGTAACTTTCTTAAAAACCTAGTAACTTTCTTAAAATCCTAATAACCTTCCAAAAAACCTAAAAACCTAGTAACTTTCTTAAAAACCTAGTAACTTTCTTAAAATCCTAGTAACCTAACTAACCTAGTAAACCTAGTAACCTAGTAAACTAATTAGAAAAAATGTAATAGCAATAGCTAAATAAAGACTTATTTTACCTTCCAAAAAACCCCAAAAACCTAGTAATTTTCTTAAAAACCTAGTAACCTTCCAAAAAATTTAGTAACTTTCTTAAAAACCTAGTAACTTTCTTAAAAACCTAGTAACTTTCTTAAAATCCTAGTAACCTTCCAAAAAACCCCAAAAACCTAGTAACTTTCTTAAAAACCTAGTAACTTTCTTAAAATTTTAGTAACCTTCCAAAAAACCCCAAAAACCTAGTAACTTTCTTAAAAACCTAGTTACTTTCTTAAAATCCTAGTAACCTTCCAAAAACCCCAAAAACCTTGTAACTTTCTTAAAAACCTAGTTACTTTCTTAAAATCCTAGTAACCTTCCAAAAAACCCAAAAAACCTAGTAACTTTCTTAAAAACCTAGTAACTTTCTTAAAATCCTAGTAACCTTCCGAAAAACCCCAAAAACCTAGTAACTTTCTTAAAAACCTAGTTACTTTCTTAAAATCCTAGTAACCTTCCAAAAAACCCAAAAAACCTAGTAACTTTCTTAAAAACCTAGTAACTTTCTTAAAATCCTAATAACCTTCCAAAAAACCTAAAAACCTAGTAACTTTCTTAAAAACCTAGTAACTTTCTTAAAATCCTAGTAACCTAACTAACCTAGTAAACCTAGTAACCTAGTAAACTAATTAGAAAAAATGTAATAGCAATAGCTAAATAAAGACTTATTTTACCTTCCAAAAAACCCCAAAAACCTAGTAATTTTCTTAAAAACCTAGTAACCTTCCAAAAAATTTAGTAACTTTCTTAAAAACCTAGTAACTTTCTTAAAAACCTAGTAACTTTCTTAAAATCCTAGTAACCTTCCAAAAAACCCCAAAAACCTAGTAACTTTCTTAAAAACCTAGTAACTTTCTTAAAATTTTAGTAACCTTCCAAAAAACCCCAAAAACCTAGTAACTTTCTTAAAAACCTAGTAACTTTCTTAAAATCCTAGTAACCTTCCAAAAAACCCCAAAAACCTAGTAACTTTCTTAAAAACCTAGTAACTTTCTTAAAATCCTAGTAACCTTCCGAAAAACCCCAAAAACCTAGTAACTTTCTTAAAAACCTAGTTACTTTCTTAAAATCCTAGTAACCTTCCAAAAAACCCAAAAAACCTAGTAACTTTCTTAAAAACCTAGTAACTTTCTTAAAATCCTAATAACCTTCCAAAAAACCTAAAAACCTAGTAACTTTCTTAAAAACCTAGTAACTTTCTTAAAATCCTAGTAACCTAACTAACCTAGTAAACCTAGTAACCTAGTAAACTAATTAGAAAAAATGTAATAGCAATAGCTAAATAAAGACTTATTTTACCTTCCAAAAAACCCCAAAAACCTAGTAATTTTCTTAAAAACCTAGTAACCTTCCAAAAAATTTAGTAACTTTCTTAAAAACCTAGTAACTTTCTTAAAAACCTAGTAACTTTCTTAAAATCCTAGTAACCTTCCAAAAAACCCCAAAAACCTAGTAACTTTCTTAAAAACCTAGTAACTTTCTTAAAATTTTAGTAACCTTCCAAAAAACCCCAAAAACCTAGTAACTTTCTTAAAAACCTAGTAACTTTCTTAAAATCCTAGTAACCTTCCAAAAAAACCCAAAAACCTAGTAACTTTCTTAAAAACCTAGTAACTTTCTTAAAATCCTAGTAACCTTCCAAAAACCCCAAAAACCTAGTAACTTTCTTAAAAACCTAGTAACTTTCTTAAAATCCTAGTAACCTTCCAAAAAACCCCAAAAACCTAGTAACTTTCTTAAAAACCTAGTAACTTTCTTAAAATCCTAGTAACCTTCCGAAAAACCCCAAAAACCTAGTAACTTTCTTAAAAACCTAGTTACTTTCTTAAAATCCTAGTAACCTTCCAAAAAACCCAAAAAACCTAGTAACTTTCTTAAAAACCTAGTAACTTTCTTAAAATCCTAATAACCTTCCAAAAAACCTAAAAACCTAGTAACTTTCTTAAAATCCTAGTAACCTAACTAACCTAGTAAACCTAGTAACCTAGTAAACTAATTAGAAAAAATGTAATAGCAATAGCTAAATAAAGACTTATTTTACCTTCCAAAAAACCCCAAAAACCTAGTAATTTTCTTAAAAACCTAGTAACCTTCCAAAAAATTTAGTAACTTTCTTAAAAACCTAGTAACTTTCTTAAAAACCTAGTAACTTTCTTAAAATTTTAGTAACCTTCCAAAAAACCCCAAAAACCTAGTAACTTTCTTAAAAACCTAGTAACTTTCTTAAAATCCTAGTAACCTTCCAAAAAACCCCAAAAACCTAGTAACTTTCTTAAAAACCTAGTAACTTTCTTAAAATCCTAGTAACCTTCCAAAAAACACCAAAAACCTAGTAACTTTCTTAAAAATTTAGTAACTTTCTTAAAATCCTAGTAACCTTCCGAAAAACCCCAAAAACCTAGTAACTTTCTTAAAAACCTAGTTACTTTCTTAAAATCCTAGTAACCTTCCAAAAAACCCAAAAAACCTAGTAACTTTCTTAAAAACCTAGTAACTTTCTTAAAATCCTAGTAACCTTCCGAAAAACCCCAAAAACCTAGTAACTTTCTTAAAAACCTAGTTACTTTCTTAAAATCCTAGTAACCTTCCAAAAAACCCAAAAAACCTAGTAACTTTCTTAAAAACCTAGTAACTTTCTTAAAATCCTAATAACCTTCCAAAAAACCTAAAAACCTAGTAACTTTCTTAAAAACCTAGTAACTTTCTTAAAATCCTAGTAACCTAACTAACCTAGTAAACCTAGTAACCTAGTAAACTAATTAGAAAAAATGTAATAGCAATAGCTAAATAAAGACTTATTTTACCTTCCAAAAAACCCCAAAAACCTAGTAATTTTCTTAAAAACCTAGTAACCTTCCAAAAAATTTAGTAACTTTCTTAAAAACCTAGTAACTTTCTTAAAAACCTAGTAACTTTCTTAAAATCCTAGTAACCTTCCAAAAAACCCCAAAAACCTAGTAACTTTCTTAAAAACCTAGTAACTTTCTTAAAATTTTAGTAACCTTCCAAAAAACCCCAAAAACCTAGTAACTTTCTTAAAAACCTAGTAACTTTCTTAAAATCCTAGTAACCTTCCAAAAAACCCAAAAAACCTAGTAACTTTCTTAAAAACCTAGTAACTTTCTTAAAATCCTAGTAACCTTCCGAAAAACCCCAAAAACCTAGTAACTTTCTTAAAAACCTAGTTACTTTCTTAAAATCCTAGTAACCTTCCAAAAAACCCAAAAAACCTAGTAACTTTCTTAAAAACCTAGTAACTTTCTTAAAATCCTAATAACCTTCCAAAAAACCTAAAAACCTAGTAACTTTCTTAAAAACCTAGTAACTTTCTTAAAATCCTAGTAACCTAACTAACCTAGTAAACCTAGTAACCTAGTAAACTAATTAGAAAAAATGTAATAGCAATAGCTAAATAAAGACTTATTTTACCTTCCAAAAAACCCCAAAAACCTAGTAATTTTCTTAAAAACCTAGTAACCTTCCAAAAAATTTAGTAACTTTCTTAAAAACCTAGTAACTTTCTTAAAAACCTAGTAACTTTCTTAAAATCCTAGTAACCTTCCAAAAAACCCCAAAAACCTAGTAACTTTCTTAAAAACCTAGTAACTTTCTTAAAATTTTAGTAACCTTCCAAAAAACCCCAAAAACCTAGTAACTTTCTTAAAAACCTAGTAACTTTCTTAAAATCCTAGTAACCTTCCAAAAAACCCCAAAAACCTAGTAACTTTCTTAAAAACCTAGTAACTTTCTTAAAATCCTAGTAACCTTCCGAAAAACCCCAAAAACCTAGTAACTTTCTTAAAAACCTAGTTACTTTCTTAAAATCCTAGTAACCTTCCAAAAAACCCAAAAAACCTAGTAACTTTCTTAAAAACCTAGTAACTTTCTTAAAATCCTAATAACCTTCCAAAAAACCTAAAAACCTAGTAACTTTCTTAAAAACCTAGTAACTTTCTTAAAATCCTAGTAACCTAACTAACCTAGTAAACCTAGTAACCTAGTAAACTAATTAGAAAAAATGTAATAGCAATAGCTAAATAAAGACTTATTTTACCTTCCAAAAAACCCCAAAAACCTAGTAATTTTCTTAAAAACCTAGTAACCTTCCAAAAAATTTAGTAACTTTCTTAAAAACCTAGTAACTTTCTTAAAAACCTAGTAACTTTCTTAAAATCCTAGTAACCTTCCAAAAAACCCCAAAAACCTAGTAACTTTCTTAAAAACCTAGTAACTTTCTTAAAATTTTAGTAACCTTCCAAAAAACCCCAAAAACCTAGTAACTTTCTTAAAAACCTAGTAACTTTCTTAAAATCCTAGTAACCTTCCAAAAAAACCCAAAAACCTAGTAACTTTCTTAAAAACCTAGTAACTTTCTTAAAATCCTAGTAACCTTCCAAAAACCCCAAAAACCTAGTAACTTTCTTAAAAACCTAGTAACTTTCTTAAAATCCTAGTAACCTTCCAAAAAACCCCAAAAACCTAGTAACTTTCTTAAAAACCTAGTAACTTTCTTAAAATCCTAGTAACCTTCCGAAAAACCCCAAAAACCTAGTAACTTTCTTAAAAACCTAGTTACTTTCTTAAAATCCTAGTAACCTTCCAAAAAACCCAAAAAACCTAGTAACTTTCTTAAAAACCTAGTAACTTTCTTAAAATCCTAATAACCTTCCAAAAAACCTAAAAACCTAGTAACTTTCTTAAAATCCTAGTAACCTAACTAACCTAGTAAACCTAGTAACCTAGTAAACTAATTAGAAAAAATGTAATAGCAATAGCTAAATAAAGACTTATTTTACCTTCCAAAAAACCCCAAAAACCTAGTAATTTTCTTAAAAACCTAGTAACCTTCCAAAAAATTTAGTAACTTTCTTAAAAACCTAGTAACTTTCTTAAAAACCTAGTAACTTTCTTAAAATTTTAGTAACCTTCCAAAAAACCCCAAAAACCTAGTAACTTTCTTAAAAACCTAGTAACTTTCTTAAAATCCTAGTAACCTTCCAAAAACCCCAAAAACCTAGTAACTTTCTTAAAAACCTAGTAACTTTCTTAAAATCCTAGTAACCTTCCAAAAAACACCAAAAACCTAGTAACTTTCTTAAAAATTTAGTAACTTTCTTAAATCCTAGTAACCTTCCGAAAAACCCCAAAAACCTAGTAACTTTCTTAAAAACCTAGTTACTTTCTTAAAATCCTAGTAACCTCCAAAAAACCCAAAAAACCTAGTAACTTTCTTAAAAACCTAGTAACTTTCTTAAAATCCTAGTAACCTTCCGAAAAACCCCAAAAACCTAGTAACTTTCTTAAAAACCTAGTTACTTTCTTAAAATCCTAGTAACCTTCCAAAAAACCCAAAAAACCTAGTAACTTTCTTAAAAACCTAGTAACTTTCTTAAAATCCTAATAACCTTCCAAAAAACCTAAAAACCTAGTAACTTTCTTAAAAACCTAGTAACTTTCTTAAAATCCTAGTAACCTAACTAACCTAGTAAACCTAGTAACCTAGTAAACTAATTAGAAAAAATGTAATAGCAATAGCTAAATAAAGACTTATTTTACCTTCCAAAAAACCCCAAAAACCTAGTAATTTTCTTAAAAACCTAGTAACCTTCCAAAAATTTAGTAACTTTCTTAAAACCTAGTAACTTTCTTAAAAACCTAGTAACTTTCTTAAAATTTTAGTAACCTTCCAAAAAACCCCAAAAACCTAGTAACTTTCTTAAAAACCTAGTAACTTTCTTAAAATCCTAGTAACCTAACTAACCTAGTAAACCTAGTAACCTAGTAAACTAATTAGAAAAAATGTAATAGCAATAGCTAAATAAAGACTTATTTTACCTTCCAAAAAACCCCAAAAACCTAGTAATTTTCTTAAAAACCTAGTAACCTTCCAAAAAATTTAGTAACTTTCTTAAAAACCTAGTAACTTTCTTAAAAACCTAGTAATTTTCTTAAAATCCTAGTAACCTTCCAAAAAACCCCAAAAACCTAGTAACTTTCTTAAAAACCTAGTAACTTTCTTAAAATTTTAGTAACCTTCCAAAAAACCCCAAAAACCTAGTAACTTTCTTAAAAACCTAGTAACTTTCTTAAAATCCTAGTAACCTTCCAAAAAAACCCAAAAACCTAGTAACTTTCTTAAAAACCTAGTAACTTTCTTAAAATCCTAGTAACCTTCCAAAAACCCCAAAAACCTAGTAACTTTCTTAAAAACCTAGTAACTTTCTTAAAATCCTAGTAACCTTCCAAAAAACCCCAAAAACCTAGTAACTTTCTTAAAAACCTAGTAACTTTCTTAAAATCCTAGTAACCTTCCGAAAAACCCCAAAAACCTAGTAACTTTCTTAAAAACCTAGTTACTTTCTTAAAATCCTAGTAACCTTCCAAAAAACCCAAAAAACCTAGTAACTTTCTTAAAAACCTAGTAACTTTCTTAAAATCCTAATAACCTTCCAAAAAACCTAAAAACCTAGTAACTTTCTTAAAAACCTAGTAACTTTCTTAAAATCCTAGTAACCTAACTAACCTAGTAAACCTAGTAACCTAGTAAACTAATTAGAAAAAATGTAATAGCAATAGCTAAATAAAGACTTATTTTACCTTCCAAAAAACCCCAAAAACCTAGTAATTTTCTTAAAAACCTAGTAACCTTCCAAAAAATTTAGTAACTTTCTTAAAAACCTAGTAACTTTCTTAAAAACCTAGTAACTTTCTTAAAATTTTAGTAACCTTCCAAAAAACCCCAAAAACCTAGTAACTTTCTTAAAAACCTAGTAACTTTCTTAAAATCCTAGTAACCTTCCAAAAAACCCCAAAAACCTAGTAACTTTCTTAAAAACCTAGTAACTTTCTTAAAATCCTAGTAACCTTCCAAAAAACACCAAAAACCTAGTAACTTTCTTAAAAATTTAGTAACTTTCTTAAAATCCTAGTAACCTTCCGAAAAACCCCAAAAACCTAGTAACTTTCTTAAAAACCTAGTTACTTTCTTAAAATCCTAGTAACCTTCCAAAAAACCCAAAAAACCTAGTAACTTTCTTAAAAACCTAGTAACTTTCTTAAAATCCTAGTAACCTTCCGAAAAACCCCAAAAACCTAGTAACTTTCTTAAAAACCTAGTTACTTTCTTAAAATCCTAGTAACCTTCCAAAAAACCCAAAAAACCTAGTAACTTTCTTAAAAACCTAGTAACTTTCTTAAAATCCTAATAACCTTCCAAAAAACCTAAAAACCTAGTAACTTTCTTAAAAACCTAGTAACTTTCTTAAAATCCTAGTAACCTAACTAACCTAGTAAACCTAGTAACCTAGTAAACTAATTAGAAAAAATGTAATAGCAATAGCTAAATAAAGACTTATTTTACCTTCCAAAAAACCCCAAAAACCTAGTAATTTTCTTAAAAACCTAGTAACCTTCCAAAAAATTTAGTAACTTTCTTAAAAACCTAGTAACTTTCTTAAAAACCTAGTAACTTTCTTAAAATCCTAGTAACCTTCCAAAAAACCCCAAAAACCTAGTAACTTTCTTAAAAACCTAGTAACTTTCTTAAAATTTTAGTAACCTTCCAAAAAACCCCAAAAACCTAGTAACTTTCTTAAAAACCTAGTAACTTTCTTAAAATCCTAGTAACCTTCCAAAAAACCCCAAAAACCTAGTAACTTTCTTAAAAACCTAGTAACTTTCTTAAAATCCTAGTAACCTTCCGAAAAACCCCAAAAACCTAGTAACTTTCTTAAAAACCTAGTTACTTTCTTAAAATCCTAGTAACCTTCCAAAAAACCCAAAAAACCTAGTAACTTTCTTAAAAACCTAGTAACTTTCTTAAAATCCTAATAACCTTCCAAAAAACCTAAAAACCTAGTAACTTTCTTAAAAACCTAGTAACTTTCTTAAAATCCTAGTAACCTAACTAACCTAGTAAACCTAGTAACCTAGTAAACTAATTAGAAAAAATGTAATAGCAATAGCTAAATAAAGACTTATTTTACCTTCCAAAAAACCCCAAAAACCTAGTAATTTTCTTAAAAACCTAGTAACCTTCCAAAAAATTTAGTAACTTTCTTAAAAACCTAGTAACTTTCTTAAAAACCTAGTAACTTTCTTAAAATCCTAGTAACCTTCCAAAAAACCCCAAAAACCTAGTAACTTTCTTAAAAACCTAGTAACTTTCTTAAAATTTTAGTAACCTTCCAAAAAACCCCAAAAACCTAGTAACTTTCTTAAAAACCTAGTAACTTTCTTAAAATCCTAGTAACCTTCCAAAAAAACCCAAAAACCTAGTAACTTTCTTAAAAACCTAGTAACTTTCTTAAAATCCTAGTAACCTTCCAAAAACCCCAAAAACCTAGTAACTTTCTTAAAAACCTAGTAACTTTCTTAAAATCCTAGTAACCTTCCAAAAAACCCCAAAAACCTAGTAACTTTCTTAAAAACCTAGTAACTTTCTTAAAATCCTAGTAACCTTCCGAAAAACCCCAAAAACCTAGTAACTTTCTTAAAAACCTAGTTACTTTCTTAAAATCCTAGTAACCTTCCAAAAAACCCAAAAAACCTAGTAACTTTCTTAAAAACCTAGTAACTTTCTTAAAATCCTAATAACCTTCCAAAAAACCTAAAAACCTAGTAACTTTCTTAAAAACCTAGTAACTTTCTTAAAATCCTAGTAACCTAACTAACCTAGTAAACCTAGTAACCTAGTAAACTAATTAGAAAAAATGTAATAGCAATAGCTAAATAAAGACTTATTTTACCTTCCAAAAAACCCCAAAAACCTAGTAATTTTCTTAAAAACCTAGTAACCTTCCAAAAAATTTAGTAACTTTCTTAAAAACCTAGTAACTTTCTTAAAAACCTAGTAACTTTCTTAAAATTTTAGTAACCTTCCAAAAAACCCCAAAAACCTAGTAACTTTCTTAAAAACCTAGTAACTTTCTTAAAATCCTAGTAACCTTCCAAAAAACCCCAAAAACCTAGTAACTTTCTTAAAAACCTAGTAACTTTCTTAAAATCCTAGTAACCTTCCAAAAAACACCAAAAACCTAGTAACTTTCTTAAAAATTTAGTAACTTTCTTAAAATCCTAGTAACCTTCCGAAAAACCCCAAAAACCTAGTAACTTTCTTAAAAACCTAGTTACTTTCTTAAAATCCTAGTAACCTTCCAAAAAACCCAAAAAACCTAGTAACTTTCTTAAAAACCTAGTAACTTTCTTAAAATCCTAGTAACCTTCCGAAAAACCCCAAAAACCTAGTAACTTTCTTAAAAACCTAGTTACTTTCTTAAAATCCTAGTAACCTTCCAAAAAACCCAAAAAACCTAGTAACTTTCTTAAAAACCTAGTAACTTTCTTAAAATCCTAATAACCTTCCAAAAAACCTAAAAACCTAGTAACTTTCTTAAAAACCTAGTAACTTTCTTAAAATCCTAGTAACCTAACTAACCTAGTAAACCTAGTAACCTAGTAAACTAATTAGAAAAAATGTAATAGCAATAGCTAAATAAAGACTTATTTTACCTTCCAAAAAACCCCAAAAACCTAGTAATTTTCTTAAAAACCTAGTAACCTTCCAAAAAATTTAGTAACTTTCTTAAAAACCTAGTAACTTTCTTAAAAACCTAGTAACTTTCTTAAAATCCTAGTAACCTTCCAAAAAACCCCAAAAACCTAGTAACTTTCTTAAAAACCTAGTAACTTTCTTAAAATTTTAGTAACCTTCCAAAAAACCCCAAAAACCTAGTAACTTTCTTAAAAACCTAGTAACTTTCTTAAAATCCTAGTAACCTTCCAAAAAAACCCAAAAACCTAGTAACTTTCTTAAAAACCTAGTAACTTTCTTAAAATCCTAGTAACCTTCCGAAAAACCCCAAAAACCTAGTAACTTTCTTAAAAACCTAGTTACTTTCTTAAAATCCTAGTAACCTTCCAAAAAACCCAAAAAACCTAGTAACTTTCTTAAAAACCTAGTAACTTTCTTAAAATCCTAATAACCTTCCAAAAAACCTAAAAACCTAGTAACTTTCTTAAAAACCTAGTAACTTTCTTAAAATCCTAGTAACCTAACTAACCTAGTAAACCTAGTAACCTAGTAAACTAATTAGAAAAAATGTAATAGCAATAGCTAAATAAAGACTTATTTTACCTTCCAAAAAACCCCAAAAACCTAGTAATTTTCTTAAAAACCTAGTAACCTTCCAAAAAATTTAGTAACTTTCTTAAAAACCTAGTAACTTTCTTAAAAACCTAGTAACTTTCTTAAAATCCTAGTAACCTTCCAAAAAACCCCAAAAACCTAGTAACTTTCTTAAAAACCTAGTAACTTTCTTAAAATTTTAGTAACCTTCCAAAAAACCCCAAAAACCTAGTAACTTTCTTAAAAACCTAGTAACTTTCTTAAAATCCTAGTAACCTTCCAAAAAAACCCAAAAACCTAGTAACTTTCTTAAAAACCTAGTAACTTTCTTAAAATCCTAGTAACCTTCCAAAAACCCCAAAAACCTAGTAACTTTCTTAAAAACCTAGTTACTTTCTTAAAATCCTAGTAACCTTCCAAAAAACCCAAAAAACCTAGTAACTTTCTTAAAAACCTAGTAACTTTCTTAAAATCCTAGTAACCTTCCAAAAAACCCCAAAAACCTAGTAACTTTCTTAAAAACCTAGTAACTTTCTTAAAATTTTAGTAACCTTCCAAAAAACCCCAAAAACCTAGTAACTTTCTTAAAAACCTAGTAACTTTCTTAAAATCCTAGTAACCTTCCAAAAAAACCCAAAAACCTAGTAACTTTCTTAAAAACCTAGTAACTTTCTTAAAATCCTAGTAACCTTCCAAAAACCCCAAAAACCTAGTAACTTTCTTAAAAACCTAGTAACTTTCTTAAAATCCTAGTAACCTTCCAAAAAACCCCAAAAACCTAGTAACTTTCTTAAAAACCTAGTAACTTTCTTAAAATCCTAGTAACCTTCCGAAAAACCCCAAAAACCTAGTAACTTTCTTAAAAACCTAGTTACTTTCTTAAAATCCTAGTAACCTTCCAAAAAACCCAAAAAACCTAGTAACTTTCTTAAAAACCTAGTAACTTTCTTAAAATCCTAATAACCTTCCAAAAAACCTAAAAACCTAGTAACTTTCTTAAAAACCTAGTAACTTTCTTAAAATCCTAGTAACCTAACTAACCTAGTAAACCTAGTAACCTAGTAAACTAATTAGAAAAAATGTAATAGCAATAGCTAAATAAAGACTTATTTTACCTTCCAAAAAACCCCAAAAACCTAGTAATTTTCTTAAAAACCTAGTAACCTTCCAAAAAATTTAGTAACTTTCTTAAAAACCTAGTAACTTTCTTAAAAACCTAGTAACTTTCTTAAAATTTTAGTAACCTTCCAAAAAACCCCAAAAACCTAGTAACTTTCTTAAAAACCTAGTAACTTTCTTAAAATCCTAGTAACCTTCCAAAAAACCCCAAAAACCTAGTAACTTTCTTAAAAACCTAGTAACTTTCTTAAAATCCTAGTAACCTTCCAAAAAACACCAAAAACCTAGTAACTTTCTTAAAAATTTAGTAACTTTCTTAAAATCCTAGTAACCTTCCGAAAAACCCCAAAAACCTAGTAACTTTCTTAAAAACCTAGTTACTTTCTTAAAATCCTAGTAACCTTCCAAAAAACCCAAAAAACCTAGTAACTTTCTTAAAAACCTAGTAACTTTCTTAAAATCCTAGTAACCTTCCGAAAAACCCCAAAAACCTAGTAACTTTCTTAAAAACCTAGTTACTTTCTTAAAATCCTAGTAACCTTCCAAAAAACCCAAAAAACCTAGTAACTTTCTTAAAAACCTAGTAACTTTCTTAAAATCCTAATAACCTTCCAAAAAACCTAAAAACCTAGTAACTTTCTTAAAAACCTAGTAACTTTCTTAAAATCCTAGTAACCTAACTAACCTAGTAAACCTAGTAACCTAGTAAACTAATTAGAAAAAATGTAATAGCAATAGCTAAATAAAGACTTATTTTACCTTCCAAAAAACCCCAAAAACCTAGTAATTTTCTTAAAAACCTAGTAACCTTCCAAAAAATTTAGTAACTTTCTTAAAAACCTAGTAACTTTCTTAAAAACCTAGTAACTTTCTTAAAATCCTAGTAACCTTCCAAAAAACCCCAAAAACCTAGTAACTTTCTTAAAAACCTAGTAACTTTCTTAAAAACCTAGTAACTTTCTTAAAATTTTAGTAACCTTCCAAAAAACCCCAAAAACCTAGTAACTTTCTTAAAAACCTAGTAACTTTCTTAAAATCCTAGTAACCTTCCAAAAAACACCAAAAACCTAGTAACTTTCTTAAAAACCTAGTAACTTTCTTAAAATCCTAGTAACCTTCCGAAAAACCCCAAAAACCTAGTAACTTTCTTAAAAACCTAGTTACTTTCTTAAAATCTTAGTAACCTTCCAAAAAACCCAAAAAACCTAGTAACTTTCTTAAAAACCTAGTAACTTTCTTAAAATCCTAATAACCTTCCAAAAAACCTAAAAACCTAGTAACTTTCTTAAAAACCTAGTAACTTTCTTAAAATCCTAGTAACCTAACTAACCTAGTAAACCTAGTAACCTAGTAAACTAATTAGAAAAAATGTAATAGCAATAGCTAAATAAAGACTTATTTTACCTTCCAAAAAACCCCAAAAACCTAGTAATTTTCTTAAAAACCTAGTAACCTTCCAAAAAATTTAGTAACTTTCTTAAAAACCTAGTAACTTTCTTAAAAACCTAGTAACTTTCTTAAAATTTTAGTAACCTTCCAAAAAACCCCAAAAACCTAGTAACTTTCTTAAAAACCTAGTAACTTTCTTAAAATCCTAGTAACCTTCCAAAAAACCCCAAAAACCTAGTAACTTTCTTAAAAACCTAGTAACTTTCTTAAAATCCTAGTAACCTTCCAAAAAACACCAAAAACCTAGTAACTTTCTTAAAAATTTAGTAACTTTCTTAAAATCCTAGTAACCTTCCGAAAAACCCCAAAAACCTAGTAACTTTCTTAAAAACCTAGTTACTTTCTTAAAATCCTAGTAACCTTCCAAAAAACCCAAAAAACCTAGTAACTTTCTTAAAAACCTAGTAACTTTCTTAAAATCCTAGTAACCTTCCGAAAAACCCCAAAAACCTAGTAACTTTCTTAAAAACCTAGTTACTTTCTTAAAATCCTAGTAACCTTCCAAAAAACCCAAAAAACCTAGTAACTTTCTTAAAAACCTAGTAACTTTCTTAAAATCCTAATAACCTTCCAAAAAACCTAAAAACCTAGTAACTTTCTTAAAAACCTAGTAACTTTCTTAAAATCCTAGTAACCTAACTAACCTAGTAAACCTAGTAACCTAGTAAACTAATTAGAAAAAATGTAATAGCAATAGCTAAATAAAGACTTATTTTACCTTCCAAAAAACCCCAAAAACCTAGTAATTTTCTTAAAAACCTAGTAACCTTCCAAAAAATTTAGTAACTTTCTTAAAAACCTAGTAACTTTCTTAAAAACCTAGTAACTTTCTTAAAATCCTAGTAACCTTCCAAAAAACCCCAAAAACCTAGTAACTTTCTTAAAAACCTAGTAACTTTCTTAAAATTTTAGTAACCTTCCAAAAAACCCCAAAAACCTAGTAACTTTCTTAAAAACCTAGTAACTTTCTTAAAATCCTAGTAACCTTCCAAAAAACCCCAAAAACCTAGTAACTTTCTTAAAAACCTAGTAACTTTCTTAAAATCCTAGTAACCTTCCGAAAAACCCCAAAAACCTAGTAACTTTCATAAAAACCTAGTTACTTTCTTAAAATCCTAGTAACCTTCCAAAAAACCCAAAAAACCTAGTAACTTTCTTAAAAACCTAGTAACTTTCTTAAAATCCTAATAACCTTCCAAAAAACCTAAAAACCTAGTAACTTTCTTAAAAACCTAGTAACTTTCTTAAAATCCTAGTAACCTAACTAACCTAGTAAACCTAGTAACCTAGTAAACTAATTAGAAAAAATGTAATAGCAATAGCTAAATAAAGACTTATTTTACCTTCCAAAAAACCCCAAAAACCTAGTAACTTTCTTAAAAACCTAGTAACTTTCTTAAAATCCTAGTAACCTTCCAAAAAACCCCAAAAACCTAGTAACTTTCTTAAAAACCTAGTTACTTTCTTAAAATCCTAGTAACCTTCCAAAAAACCCAAAAAACCTAGTAACTTTCTTAAAAACCTAGTAACTTTCTTAAAATCCTAATAACCTTCCAAAAAACCTAAAAACCTAGTAACTTTCTTAAAAACCTAGTAACTTTCTTAAAATCCTAGTAACCTAACTAACCTAGTAAACCTAGTAACCTAGTAAACTAATTAGAAAAAATGTAATAGCAATAGCTAAATAAAGACTTATTTTACCTTCCAAAAAACCCCAAAAACCTAGTAATTTTCTTAAAAACCTAGTAACCTTCCAAAAAATTTAGTAACTTTCTTAAAAACCTAGTAACTTTCTTAAAAACCTAGTAACTTTCTTAAAATCCTAGTAACCTTCCAAAAAACCCCAAAAACCTAGTAACTTTCTTAAAAACCTAGTAACTTTCTTAAAATTTTAGTAACCTTCCAAAAAACCCCAAAAACCTAGTAACTTTCTTAAAAACCTAGTAACTTTCTTAAAATCCTAGTAACCTTCCAAAAAAACCCAAAAACCTAGTAACTTTCTTAAAAACCTAGTAACTTTCTTAAAATCCTAGTAACCTTCCAAAAACCCCAAAAACCTAGTAACTTTCTTAAAAACCTAGTTACTTTCTTAAAATCCTAGTAACCTTCCAAAAAACCCAAAAAACCTAGTAACTTTCTTAAAAACCTAGTAACTTTCTTAAAATCCTAGTAACCTTCCGAAAAACCCCAAAAACCTAGTAACTTTCTTAAAAACCTAGTTACTTTCTTAAAATCCTAGTAACCTTCCAAAAAACCCAAAAAACCTAGTAACTTTCTTAAAAACCTAGTAACTTTCTTAAAATCCTAGTAACCTTCCGAAAAACCCCAAAAACCTAGTAACTTTCTTAAAAACCTAGTTACTTTCTTAAAATCCTAGTAACCTTCCAAAAAACCCAAAAAACTTAGTAACTTTCTTAAAAACCTAGTAACTTTCTTAAAATCCTAATAACCTTCCAAAAAACCTAAAAACCTAGTAACTTTCTTAAAAACCTAGTAACTTTCTTAAAATCCTAGTAACCTAACTAACCTAGTAAACCTAGTAACCTAGTAAACTAATTAGAAAAAATGTAATAGCAATAGCTAAATAAAGACTTATTTTACCTTCCAAAAAACCCCAAAAACCTAGTAATTTTCTTAAAAACCTAGTAACCTTCCAAAAAATTTAGTAACTTTCTTAAAAACCTAGTAACTTTCTTAAAAACCTAGTAACTTTCTTAAAATCCTAGTAACCTTCCAAAAAACCCCAAAAACCTAGTAACTTTCTTAAGAACCTAGTAACTTTCTTAAAATTTTAGTAACCTTCCAAAAAACCACAAAAACCTAGTAACTTTCTTAAAAACCTAGTAACTTTCTTAAAATCCTAGTAACCTTCCAAAAAACCCCAAAAACCTAGTAACTTTCTTAAAAACCTAGTAACTTTCTTAAAATCCTAATAACCTTCCAAAAAACCTAAAAACCTAGTAACTTTCTTAAAAACCTAGTAACTTTCTTAAAATCCTAGTAACCTAACTAACCTAGTAAACCTAGTAACCTAGTAAACTAATTAGAAAAAATGTAATAGCAATAGCTAAATAAAGACTTATTTTACCTTCCAAAAAACCCCAAAAACCTAGTAATTTTCTTAAAAACCTAGTAACCTTCCAAAAAATTTAGTAACTTTCTTAAAAACCTAGTAACTTTCTTAAAAACCTAGTAACTTTCTTAAAATCCTAGTAACCTTCCAAAAAACCCCAAAAACCTAGTAACTTTCTTAAAAACCTAGTAACTTTCTTAAAATTTTAGTAACCTTCCAAAAAACCCCAAAAACCTAGTAACTTTCTTAAAAACCTAGTAACTTTCTTAAAATCCTAGTAACCTTCCAAAAAACCCCAAAAACCTAGTAACTTTCTTAAAAACCTAGTAACTTTCTTAAAATTTTAGTAACCTTCCAAAAAACCCCAAAAACCTAGTAACTTTCTTAAAAACCTAGTAACTTTCTTAAAATCCTACTAACCTAACTAACCTAGTAAACCTAGTAACCTAGTAAACTAATTAGAAAAAATGTAATAGCAATAGCTAAATAAAGACTTATTTTACCTTCCAAAAAACCCCAAAAACCTAGTAATTTTCTTAAAAACCTAGTAACCTTCCAAAAAATTTAGTAACTTTCTTAAAAACCTAGTAACTTTCTTAAAAACCTAGTAACTTTCTTAAAATCCTAGTAACCTTCCAAAAAACCCCAAAAACCTAGTAACTTTCTTAAAAACCTAGTAACTTTCTTAAAATTTTAGTAACCTTCCAAAAAACCCCAAAAACCTAGTAACTTTCTTAAAAACCTAGTAACTTTCTTAAAATCCTAGTAACCTTCCAAAAAACCCCAAAAACCTAGTAACTTTCTTAAAAACCTAGTAACTTTCTTAAAATTTTAGTAACCTTCCAAAAAACCACAAAAACCTAGTAACTTTCTTAAAAACCTAGTAACTTTCTTAAAATCCTACTAACCTAACTAACCTAGTAAACCTAGTAACCTAGTAAACTAATTAGAAAAAATGTAATAGCAATAGCTAAATAAAGACTTATTTTACCTTCCAAAAAACCCCAAAAACCTAGTAATTTTCTTAAAAACCTAGTAACCTTCCAAAAAATTTAGTAACTTTCTTAAAAACCTAGTAACTTTCTTAAAAACCTAGTAACTTTCTTAAAATCCTAGTAACCTTCCAAAAAACCCCAAAAACCTAGTAACTTTCTTAAAAACCTAGTAACTTTCTTAAAATTTTAGTAACCTTCCAAAAAACCACAAAAACCTAGTAACTTTCTTAAAAACCTAGTAACTTTCTTAAAATCCTAGTAACCTTCCAAAAAACCCCAAAAACCTAGTAACTTTCTTAAAAACCTAGTAACTTTCTTAAAATTTTAGTAACCTTCCAAAAAACCCCAAAAACCTAGTAACTTTCTTAAAAACCTAGTAACTTTCTTAAAATCCTAGTAACCTTCCAAAAAACCCCAAAAACCTAGTAACTTTCTTAAAAACCTAGTAACTTTCTTAAAATTTTAGTAACCTTCCAAAAAACCCCAAAAACCTAGTAACTTTCTTAAAAACCTAGTAACTTTCTTAAAATCCTACTAACCTAACTAACCTAGTAAACCTAGTAACCTAGTAAACTAATTAGAAAAAATGTAATAGCAATAGCTAAATAAAGACTTATTTTACCTTCCAAAAAACCCCAAAAACCTAGTAATTTTCTTAAAAACCTAGTAACCTTCCAAAAAATTTAGTAACTTTCTTAAAAACCTAGTAACTTTCTTAAAAACCTAGTAACTTTCTTAAAATCCTAGTAACCTTCCAAAAAACCCCAAAAACCTAGTAACTTTCTTAAAAACCTAGTAACTTTCTTAAAATTTTAGTAACCTTCCAAAAAACCACAAAAACCTAGTAACTTTCTTAAAAACCTAGTAACTTTCTTAAAATCCTAGTAACCTTCCAAAAAACCCCAAAAACCTAGTAACTTTCTTAAAAACCTAGTAACTTTCTTAAAATCCTAATAACCTTCCAAAAAACCTAAAAACCTAGTAACTTTCTTAAAAACCTAGTAACTTTCTTAAAATCCTAGTAACCTAACTAACCTAGTAAACCTAGTAACCTAGTAAACTAATTAGAAAAAATGTAATAGCAATAGCTAAATAAAGACTTATTTTACCTTCCAAAAAACCCCAAAAACCTAGTAATTTTCTTAAAAACCTAGTAACCTTCCAAAAAATTTAGTAACTTTCTTAAAAACCTAGTAACTTTCTTAAAAACCTAGTAACTTTCTTAAAATCCTAGTAACCTTCCAAAAAACCCCAAAAACCTAGTAACTTTCTTAAAAACCTAGTAACTTTCTTAAAATTTTAGTAACCTTCCAAAAAACCACAAAAACCTAGTAACTTTCTTAAAAACCTAGTAACTTTCTTAAAATCCTAGTAACCTTCCAAAAAACCCCAAAAACCTAGTAACTTTCTTAAAAACCTAGTAACTTTCTTAAAATTTTAGTAACCTTCCAAAAAACCCCAAAAACCTAGTAACTTTCTTAAAAACCTAGTAACTTTCTTAAAATCCTACTAACCTAACTAACCTAGTAAACCTAGTAACCTAGTAAACTAATTAGAAAAAATGTAATAGCAATAGCTAAATAAAGACTTATTTTACCTTCCAAAAAACCCCAAAAACCTAGTAATTTTCTTAAAAACCTAGTAACCTTCCAAAAAATTTAGTAACTTTCTTAAAAACCTAGTAACTTTCTTAAAAACCTAGTAACTTTCTTAAAATCCTAGTAACCTTCCAAAAAACCCCAAAAACCTAGTAACTTTCTTAAAAACCTAGTAACTTTCTTAAAATTTTAGTAACCTTCCAAAAAACCCCAAAAACCTAGTAACTTTCTTAAAAACCTAGTAACTTTCTTAAAATCCTAGTAACCTTCCAAAAAACACCAAAAACCTAGTAACTTTCTTAAAAATTTAGTAACTTTCTTAAAATCCTAGTAACCTTCCAAAAAACCCCAAAAACCTAGTAACTTTCTTAAAAACCTAGTAACTTTCTTAAAATTTTAGTAACCTTCCAAAAAACCCCAAAAACCTAGTAACTTTCTTAAAAACCTAGTAACTTTCTTAAAATCCTAGTAACCTTCCAAAAAACCCCAAAAACCTAGTAACTTTCTTAAAAACCTAGTAACTTTCTTAAAATTTTAGTAACCTTCCAAAAAACCCCAAAAACCTAGTAACTTTCTTAAAAACCTAGTAACTTTCTTAAAATCCTACTAACCTAACTAACCTAGTAAACCTAGTAACCTAGTAAACTAATTAGAAAAAATGTAATAGCAATAGCTAAATAAAGACTTATTTTACCTTCCAAAAAACCCCAAAAACCTAGTAATTTTCTTAAAAACCTAGTAACCTTCCAAAAAATTTAGTAACTTTCTTAAAAACCTAGTAACTTTCTTAAAAACCTAGTAACTTTCTTAAAATCCTAGTAACCTTCCAAAAAACCCCAAAAACCTAGTAACTTTCTTAAAAACCTAGTAACTTTCTTAAAATTTTAGTAACCTTCCAAAAAACCCCAAAAACCTAGTAACTTTCTTAAAAACCTAGTAACTTTCTTAAAATCCTAGTAACCTTCCAAAAAACACCAAAAACCTAGTAACTTTCTTAAAAATTTAGTAACTTTCTTAAAATCCTAGTAACCTTCCAAAAAACCCCAAAAACCTAGTAACTTTCTTAAAAACCTAGTAACTTTCTTAAAATTTTAGTAACCTTCCAAAAAACCCCAAAAACCTAGTAACTTTCTTAAAAACCTAGTAACTTTCTTAAAATCCTAGTAACCTTCCAAAAAACCCCAAAAACCTAGTAACTTTCTTAAAAACCTAGTAACTTTCTTAAAAACCTAGTAACTTTCTTAAAATCCTAGTAACCTTCCAAAAAACCCCAAAAACCTAGTAACTTTCTTAAAAACCTAGTAACTTTCTTAAAATTTTAGTAACCTTCCAAAAAACCCCAAAAACCTAGTAACTTTCTTAAAAACCTAGTAACTTTCTTAAAATCCTAGTAACCTTCAAAAAAACCCCAAAAACCTAGTAACTTTCTTAAAAACCTAGTAACTTTCTTAAAAACCTAGTAACTTTCTTAAAATCCTAGTAACCTTCAAAAAAACCCCAAAAACCTAGTAACTTTCTTAAAAACCTAGTAACTTTCTTAAAATTTTAGTAACCTTCCAAAAAACCCCAAAAACCTAGTAACTTTCTTAAAAACCTAGTAACTTTCTTAAAATCCTAGTAACCTTCCAAAAAAACCCAAAAACCTAGTAACTTTCTTAAAAACCTAGTAACTTTCTTAAAATCCTAGTAACCTTCCGAAAAACCCCAAAAACCTAGTAACTTTCTTAAAAACTTAGTAACTTTCTTAAAATCCTAACATAGAACAATTTATCGTTTTTGCGATATTCTAATATAATATCATCTATTTCATGAGAAATATAAAAATATGTCCATTTAGTATTATCAAATGTAATACACCATTCACCATTTGATCTACAAGATACAATACTATGTTCTAAAGCATAATGCTGCAACAAAGATTCGAAATTTGTATTTTTACACAAATAACAATCTTTGCGATATTTACAAAAGTACACGTCATGAATTACATGTTTGTTTGAGATATCATTATATGTACAACCTAATTGATCATTTTTGCAAATTCTATGTGCTGGAGTGCAACTTTTACACCACCAGCTATTATTTACATGATATGTTTTCTTATATACATTTTTAACTAAACATTTTCCACATTTTAATATCACAATTTCTATATTTCCGTCTTCTTCATCTTCAACTAACTTTCTTACCTTAATATTAAAGGTTGTCCCATCATATCCACGCATCATTGCAATTAAAGCATCTATTTTCGTTTCAATAGCAGTATTTATCTGTATAACTCGTAATTCTTCGGGAATAACGTCTTCATTTGTTGAATAAAAACACTTATCTCGTTTAATATTTAAGATGAAATCGTAGTTAGATGCCAAATTTGGATCACCGAAATGTCGTAACGAATGATAGATATTTCTACTCACAATGCATACTTTCGTGTGCAATAAAAATAGCACAAATGATTTTTCGCTTGATGTGGTAATGTCATGAGATAAATTAGAAGAGTTCTGTAATATTTTATCTGGATGTTTATCTTCAACATGTTGAAATAAATCAGTTTTCATTCTTTTTTACAAGGTTATGACTGTTTTTTACAAGGTTATGACTGTCTTTTTACAAGATTATGAAGATTTTCACAAGATTATGACTGTTTTTCACAAGGTTATGACTGTTTTTCACAAGATTATGAAGTTTCGAACAAGATTATGTCTGTTTTTCACAAGATTATGACTGTTTTTTACAAGGTTATGACTGTTTTTTACAAGACTATAAAGTTTTTCACAAGATTATGACTGTTTTTTACAAGGTTATGTCTGTTTTTTACAAGGTTATGACTGTTTTTCACAAGATTATGAAGTTTCGAACAAGATTATGTCTGTTTTTCACAAGATTATGACTGTTTTTTTACAAGGTTATGACTGTTTTTTACAAGACTATAAAGTTTTTCACAAGATTATGACTGTTTTTTACAAGGTTATGTCTGTTTTTTACAAGGTTATGACTGTTTTTCACAAGATTATAAAGTTTCGAACAAGATTATGTCTGTTTTTCACAAGATTATGACTGTTTTTTACAAGGTTATGACTGTCTTTTTACAAGATTATGAAGATTTTCACAAGATTATGACTGTTTTTCACAAGGTTATGACTGTTTTTCACAAGATTATGAAGTTTCGAACAAGATTATGTCTGTTTTTCACAAGATTATGACTGTTTTTTACAAGGTTATGACTGTTTTTCACAAGATTATAAAGTTTCGAACAAGATTATGTCTATTTTTCACAAGATTATGACTGTTTTTTACAAGGTTATGACTGTTTTTTTTTTACAAGATTATGAAGTTTTTCACAAGATTATGACTGTTTTTCACAAGGTTATGACTGTTTTTCACAAGATTATGAAGTTTCGAACAAGATTATGTCTGTTTTTCACAAGATTATGACTGTTTTTTACAAGGTTATGACTGTTTTTTACAAGGTTATGACTGTCATACTGGTCCAGACGGAAAATGGTTTCGTCGTCTTCAAGACTGGAACATTGACCACAAATTACTTTCATTTCTGCGGTGAGATTTATCGGAGCAGACGACAAAAATCCATTACATTTATTGCATTTTAACTGCTCGAGAATTGCGGCTGGTACTTTCATTTTGGGCCTAAACAAATTGAAAATAATAAACAGTTATTAATTATAATGCATTTTAACGAAAGATAAAAATGAAAAATATAAATCAGCACTCCCTCACTTAATCCGAAACTGTATTGGACCCAAATTTCAATTGAATTTTAATACTAATTTTTTACAAAAACAAAATTTTGAGTGATAAGGTTAAATATTTATTATAATAGTAAATTAATAATAGTCATTTCTATAAATCAAATTAATTCGTTAAAATATTAAATTACTTAAAAAAGTATTATGATGTTTGTATTAGTACGTTAATTTTAATTTAATTTATTACAAACTTTGAGTGGGTCTACTGGCCCCAATTTTTATTTTGGCCATAGATATTATATTATTTATTTAGTTTATTTAATAAGCAGTATGATAATGCGTTTTCTATGTACCTATATTTAACATTTTTACTACTTTGACTGCAAGGAAAAGTAGTAAAGCGTTTGGTACGGTGTCTATAACATTTTCAAAAAAAAAAAAAAATTGTATAGAAATCCTTCATATAGCCTGTAGATGACGAATCTGAACTTAGTTTATGTGGGTGTATGGATGTGCGTCGTCAGCTCGCTCGGTCGTCAGACCAAATTTTGTGATCGCAACTCCTCCTAGACGGTTCAACCGATTTTAATGAAATTTTCAGGATAAATTTGTCTAGTGCCCAAGATGGTCATGTGGTTTTGTTTTTTTCCAGTGATGCCAACTTTCCGAGAAAAAAATTACTAAAGTTTTTAAAAATTCATATTGGCTACGTTATTTATGCGATTTTGATCAAATTTTCAGAAAAGATTTCCCTAATGCTCCCATTAATTACATAATTTTATTAATATTCTGTGTTGCCAACTTTCCGAGAAAAAAATTACTAAATTTTTAAAATTTTTATTATGGCCATGTTATTCAACCGATTTTACTCAAATTTTCACAAAAGATTCTCCTAGTATTCATATAATTTATGTAATTTTAACAAAATACAGTGTTGCCAACTTTCCGAGAAAAAAATTAATAAAATTTTTAAAAATTTATTATGACCATTTTATTTAACTGATTTTAATCAAATTTTTATAAAAGTTTTTCCTAGTGCCTAAATAAATTATGCAATTTTAACAAAATACAGTGTTGCCAACTTATCGAGAAGACAAAAATCACAAATTTTTTTAAAAATTCATTGTGGCTACATTATTTATCCGATTTTGATCAAATTTTCAGAAAAGTATCTCCTAGTGCCCACATAAATTATAATATTATTAAAATACAGTGTTGCCAACTTTCCGAAAAATGTCAAAGTAGTCCATATATGGGTTTACCCATATACTTCTAATCTTGTCAAATAATAATTAGAAATAATATATAGCACATGCACTCTTATATTACAGATAACATAAAATAACTTTTTCCAATACTTTTATTTATTGTGTAATAATTAACGAAATCTGATATTTATCAAATTGAAAAATTAATTAACGATCATAATATTTAATAATCAGTTTTTCTTACCTTGCAATAATACTGGTGTTTGTCGAAAAACAATTTCGAGTTTTTTGGTTAGATTTTCTTGAAGAAAACTAGGCTGGAGTAAGTAATCGAGTCCCGAGAAGTTGCTGTATTCACGAATATTTAAAAAAAACCAGATTTGCGCATGCGTGAGCATCGGAACGCCCATATTTGGTGTATAAAAACCAGTGAACCTCAAAATGTTTTATTAGTAATTTTATCATTTTATGCGAAATTTCGGGAATTTAAAATTTTTTTAAGCAATTTTAAGAGTATTTTTAACAGATTTCAAATATGATTATTATAATTGTGGCGATTTTCCGTTTATTTTGCGGAATTTCATGGATTTTATTATATTTTTAATATATTTTATCATAATTTGAAAGGATTTTACTAAGATTTTAAATGATTTTACCAAGATTTTAAGTATGATTATTAAGATTGTAGCGATTTTCTATTTATTTTACCCATTTTATACGAAATTTCAGAAATTTTACAATATTTTAATAGACTTTTACCATGATTTTAAGTAATTTTATTGTATTAATAATATAAATATATAATAGTGCCCAAAATGGTCATGTGGTTTTGGTTTTTCCAGTGATGCTAACTTTCCGAGAAAAAAATTACTAAAGTTTTTAAAAATTCATATTGGCTACGTTATTTATTCGATTTTGATGAAATTTTCAGAAAAGATATCCCTAATGCTCCCATTAATTATATAATTTTATTAATATCCAGTGTTGCCAACTTTCCGAGAAAAAAATTACTAAAGTTTTTAAAATTTTATTATGGCCCCTGTTATTCAACCGATTTTACTCAAATTAATTATAATATTAATTATATTTTTATATTATTATTATTATTATGATTATTATTATTATTATTTTCAGAATGAATTAAATATGTATTAAAAAATAGAAAAATATTTAGAATGTTTATTTTGTAATTTGTCGTTGTTGGGAAATAAAAACCAAACAACTATTATTATTATTATATAATAATTATACATACATACATACATACACAGTCACGCCATGTACTCTTAAATAAGGGTGTGGCACAAACTCTTTTCATCATCCCGAGTTAATCAGTCGCCTCCAAATCTATTCCTATCCAGCACAAGCAACTTTCGCACTTTTATCCACATTCCACAATTCCACTCTCATACATGCTCTTTTATTCCTACTACTGCAAGCAAGCCACTCTCTCTCTCAATCATACCACCACTCCAACTACTCATGCGGTCGTTAACTTGCAAACCTATACCATCAAAGTCATTCAAATAAATCTTTTGAACAGCAAACGTTTATTAGACCAGATCTTAACTGACTAACACCAACTTTTGCTACAACCTTTTTTTCAATTTCACCTTCATCATACACTAATCTGTATTTCGTACCCGATCTCTCCTATTTACACCACATACCCTACGTCATTTCGCACAGCAGTCATTTTCCGTTTATGCTTTTGCAACCAAACCCAACATTCACTATCATACATTAACGTAGGCACCAAAACTACATTGAAAAATTGAATTACGCCTGCAATATATGCAATTGTTTGAACAGGTCAGTGAATTAATTTGTCTGATTTTCAGGCGTTTTATTAAGAAAATATCTCAATTATATTAAATATTGTTAATTAATATTAATTATTATTATTATTATTAATATTATTATTATTATTAATATTATTATTAATATTATTATTAATATTATTATTATTATTATTAAATATTAACAGGTAAGTGAATAAATTTGTCTGATTTTCAGGCGTTTTATTAATTAAATATCTCAATTATATTAAATATTATTAATTATTATTAATTATTATTATTATTATTAATAATTAATATTAATTATTAAATATTAAATATTAACACAACAAGATTAGAAGTATATGGGTAAACCCATATATAGACTACTTTGACATTATCACATAAATGATAAGAAATAGAAATAAAAAAAATTTTCACCGAAAGTTGGCAACATTATATTTTGATAATATATAATATTATAGGCGCTAAGGGTATCTTCTGTAATTTTTTTATTAAAATCGGATAAATAATGCGGGCATAACAAATTTTTAGAAAAATATTAACTTTTTTTCGGAAAGTTGGCAACACTATATTTTAATAAAATTATAATTTATGTGAACACTAGGAGAAACTTTTCTGAAAATTTGATCAAAATCGGATAAATAATGTAGCCACAATAAATTTTTTAATTTTTAGTAATTTTTTCTTGATAAGTTGGCAACACTATATTTTGTTAAAATTGCATAATTTCTGCGGGCACCAGGAGAATCTTTAATGAAAATTTGATTAAAGTCGGTTAAATAACGTGGTCATAATAAATTTTTAAAAATTTTAGTAATTTTTTTCTCAGACAGTTGGCAACACTGTATTTTGTTGTAATTATCTAATATATATGGATACCAGAAGAATCTTTTCTGAAAATGTAATCAAAATCGGATAAATAATGTAGCCACAATAAATTTTTAAAAATTTTAGTAATTTTTTTCTCGGAAAGTTGGCAATACTGTATTATATTAAAATTACGTAATTTATACGGGCACTAGGAAAATCTTTCCTGAAATTTTGATCAAAATCGGATAAATAACGTAGCCAATATGAATTTTTAAAAACTTTAGTATTTTTGTTCTCGAAAAGTTGGCATCACTGGAAAAAAATAAAACCACATGACTATCTTGGGTACTAGACAAATTTATCCTGAAAATTTCATTAAAATCGGTTGAACCGTCTAAGAGAAATTGCGGTCACAAAATTTTGATTTACGACCAAGCGAGCTGACGACGTACATCCATACACCCACTTATAAACTAAGTTCAGATTCGTCTGATCTAGAGGCTATATGAAGGATTTCTATACACAATTTTTGTTTTTTTGAAAATGTTACAGACACCGTACCAAACGCTATACCACTTTTTTTTGTTTGCAGTCAAAATGGTAAAAATGTACCTTTTTTTTACTGAAATATTAAATTATTATTATTTCTTGAAAAAAAAAAAATTTGTCAAATTGATATTAAAATAATGAAAATATACTTTTTTGTACATCAATTCCGCAATAAAATCTCATTATTCCATCGGTTAGAGGGGGGGGGGGTGCGCTTAGCTACAATTTAATATGCAACAGCAATAACATTCCCGCATTTTTTACCGCATGAAAACCCAATTTTGAATTTCAAATCGAGACAGACAAATTATTACTAAACTTGTGCTTGTCTCCTGGCTAAGAGAAATGTTTGTAATTAGAGAGTTTGTGCCACACCGTTATTACGTACTTTGTATATCTTCTATAGTTATAGCTCGGTCGTAAGTCAAAATTTTGTGACAGCAACTCCTCCTAGACGGTTGAACCGATTTTAATGAAATTTTCAGGATAAATTTGTCTAGTACCCAAGATGGTCATGTGGTTTTGGTTTTTTCCAGTGATGCCAACTTTCCGAGAAAAAAATTACTAAAGTTTTTAAAAATTCATATAATGAAAATTCATATATATATATATATATTTTCAAAATTACTCCAAATATATAAAAAACAAGATTAGAAGTATATGGGTAAACCCATATATATATATATATATACATATATATATATATATATATAGTTACATTTATCATTTCCACAGCAGACATAATTTTCTTGTTGCTTTGAACAAAAAAAAGAAAAAATTCTTTGTTTAATAAAAAAAAAATTAGAAATATGAAAGAAATTCTTTGTCTAATAAAAAAAAAATTAGAAATATGAAAAAAATTCTTTGTCTAATAAAAAAAAAAAATTTGAAATATGAATCATTTTTAATTTGTACGATTAGAAAAGATAAAATCGCAAAATTCATTATTTGCGAAAATAATTATTGTACTTTGAACAGAAATTGCACAGAAACAAAAAAAAAAAACAAAAGAAGAAAGAAACTAAACAAAAGAATAATGAATTTTGCGACCTTGAACTTGGACTTTGACAGTTTTAAGAGAAATTTCGTAGAAAAATACAATTAGTGTTGAAATATTGTATAATTATTGTTGTCTATGAAATGATTTGTTATTACAAATTATAATATATATATATATATATATATATATATATATATATATATATATATATATATATATATATATATATATATATATATATATATATCTTGTGAAAAACAGTCATAATCTTGTGAAAAACACTTATAACCTTGTGAAAAACACTCATAATCTTGTGGAAAACAGTCATAATCTTGTGAAAAAAAGTCAAAACCTTGTGAAAAACACTCATAATCTTGTGAAAAACTTTATAATCTTGTAAAAAACAGTCGTAATCTTGTGAAAAACAGTCATAATCTTGTGAAAAACTTTATAATCTTGTGAAAAACTTTATAATCTTGTAAAGAACAGTCATAATCTTGTGAAAAACAGTCATAACCTTGTGAAAAACAGTACTAACCTTGTGAAAAACAGTCATAATTTTGTGAAAACTTTATAATCTTGTAAAAAACAGTCATAATCTTGTGAAAAACAGTCATAACCTTGTGAAAAACACTCATAATCTTGTGAAAAACCTTATAATCTTGTGTAAAACAGTCATAATCTTGTGAAAAACAGTCATAACCTTGTGAAAAACAGTCATAATCTTGTGAAACACAGTCATAACTTTGTGAAAAACTTCATAATCTTGTAAAAAAACAGTCATAATTTTGTGAAAAAAAAGTCAAAACCTTGTGAAAAACAGTCATAACTTTGTGAAAAACTTTCATAATCTTGTGAAAAACTTCATAATCTTGTAAAAAAAACAGTCATAACTTGTTTAGTGACAGAGTTTCTTGTTTGTTTGTTTGTTTGTCTGTTCGGTACATGAATTATATATATATATATATATATATATATATATATTTATATATGTAGCAAAAGTTGGTGTTAGTCAGTTAAAATAGTTCGGAGCCATGTTAAGCGAATGCGTCTAATGAACGTTTGCTGTTCAAAAGATTTATTTGAATGATTTTGATATGGTATACGTTTGCAGGTGGACGTCCGATGAGTAGTTGGAGTGGTGGTAGATGATTAAGAGAGTGGCTTGCGTGCAGCGAAAGTTTCCAAAAGTAGTAGGAATAGAAGTGAGCATGTATGGGAGTAGGAATTGTGTAATGTGGATGTGTGTGCGTTAGTTGCTTGTGCTGGATAGGAATAGGTTTGGAGGCGACTGATTTAGAGGGATAGATGAAAAGAGTTTGTGCCACACCCTTATTTGGGGGTACATGGTGAGGTGATTGTGTATGTATGTATATATAAATTATTATTATTATTATATAATTATTACTCTTTTGTACAACTTTACAATAATTTTTTTGTCATTATAAAATATTTCTATATTCATGGTCAAGGTCACATAGAGGCCATATTTAATATATAGACATTTAAGTGTATAATGCTATAATATATATATATATATATATATATATATATATATATATATATATATATAAATATATCATTAATCATTTTTTAGGTATAAAGTTCATTTTTATTAATTTTTGAAATTCATTTTTAAAACATTTTTAAACATGCGAGATTTTCTAACGAGGTGAAAATTTTTTGCAAATAATCAATTTTAACGAGAAATTCGAATTTCGTACTTTGGAATTTACTTATAAATATTTAAGTGGTTTTAATATTATATAAAATTATATACATTATATAAAATACATTGCATATATATATATATATATATATATATATATATATATATATATATATATAATTTTTGAGAAAAATTTTTTCACAAACTTGAAAAATAATCAAGATAAGAATCCATTTGCTTTATATGTTCACAGAAGAAAATTTATATTATTACATAGATACATACATACACAATCACCATGTTATGTACTCGCAAATAAGGGTGTGGCACAAACTCTTTTCATCTATCCCAAGAAATCAGTCACCTCCAAACATATTTCTATATCCAGCACAAGCAACTAACGCACACACATCCACATTCTACAATTCCACTCTCTCATAGTCTCATAGCATGCTCACTTCTATTCCTACTACTTGGAAACTTTCGCTGCACGCAAGCCACTCTCTCAATCATCTACCACCACTCCAACTATTCATCGGACGTCCACCTGCAAACCTATTCCATATCAATTCCTATTCCTATTCCTATTCCATATATATATATATATATATATATATATATATATATATATATATATATGTAAGTATGTAACACATGTGTTTGATTGAACATTAGCTAGAAGAAGGAAAGGTCACGAATTGACGTACAACTGACAACTTTGCGGGTCAAATATGATCTCGCAAGGTCATATATATAAACACCACATATGACCAATAATAACAATAACACACACACACACACACATATATATATATATATATATATATATATATATTTGTAATATTTATTTGAGGGCGAAGCAGCCAAAACAGTAGAATAATTAGGAAAATTAAACACTCATTTAATATTAAGACGAGTTTTCGGCAAAGTTATTGCCTTTTTCAAGTCATTTATATCGAAGAGTGTTGTCAAATCATAAAATTGTAAAAATATATTGTCACTCATGTGTGTAAACCAGTGGCGTAGCTAGAAACTTGTCAAGAAGGGGGGGGTTTAATAATATTAATCAATAAAGATAATCTTGTCAAAAACAGACATAACCTTGTAAGAAACAGACATAACCTTGTGAAAAACAGTCATAAGCTTGTGAAAAACAGACATAATCTTGTGAGAAACAGACATAACCTTGTAAAAAACAGTCATAACCTTGTGAAAAACAGTCATATTCTTGTGAGAAACAGACATAATCTTGTTCAACTTGTTCATCTTGTTCTTGTTCATAATCTTGTAAAAAAAAACAGTCATAACCTTGTAAAAAACAGTCTTAACTTTGTGAAAAACAGTCATAAGCTTGTGAAAAACAGACATAATCTTGTGAAAAACAGACATAACCTTGTAAAAAACAGTCGTAACCTTGTAAAAAACAGACATAATCTTGTGAAAAAAGACATAATTTTGTTCGATACTTTATAATCTTATAAAAAACAGTTATAACCTTGTAAAAAACAGTCATAACCTTCTAAAAAACAGACATAATCTTGTAAAAAATAGACATAACCTTGTAAAAAACAGTCATAATCTTGTAAAAAACATACATAATCTTGTGAAAAACAGACATAATCTTGTTCAAAACTTAATAACCTTGTAAAAAACAGTCATAACCTTGTAAAAAAACATTCATAACCATGTAAAAAACAGACATAATCTTGTAAAAAACGGACATAACCTTGTTCTTGGGGGGGGGGGTTCAACCCCCCCCCCCTAATATCCCCCTGGCCTCGCCACTGGTGTAAACAATTTTTGTACAATAAATACGAGTAATTCCAAAAATATATAAATTGTAATAACAAAAAACCAAAAATCCAAACAAGAAATAGTTATCTTTTTTATATTTTAACTGAAAAACTTGTTAACTATTAAGTAAATGCTACAATGTACCAAGTTAAAAAATTTTTCATGAAAAAGGCAATAAATTTGACGAAAGTTCGTCTTAATATTAAATGAGTGTCTAATTTTTCCTAATTATTCTACTCTTTTGGCTGCTTCGCCCTCAAATAAATATTACAAATATAATTCTTCCAGCTGTAAACTTTATTATTATTATACTATATATATATATATATATATATATATATATATATATATATATATATATATATATATATATAACCAATAATAACAATAACACATACACACCCACAAATAGTGAACACGAACAAAATTAAAATCTATATTCTAAATTATTTTGTTGATTTTTACCACTTTGACTGCAAGCAAATGCAAGGAAAAAGTGGTATAGCGTTTGGTACGGTGTCTGTAACATATTCGAAAAACAGAAAAAATTGTGTATAGAAATCCTTCGTATAGCCTCTAGATCAGACGAATCTGAACTTACTTAGTTTATAAGTGGGTGTATGGATGTGCGTCGTCAGCTCGCTCGGTGGTAAGTCAAAAATTTTGTGGCCGCAACTCCTCCTAGACGGTTCAACCGATTAGAATGAAATTTTCAGGATAAATTTGTCTAGCACCCAAGATGGTCATGTGGTTTTGGTTTTTTCCAGTGATGCCAACTTTCCGAGAAAAAAATTACTAAAGTTTTTAAAAATTCATTGTGGCTACATTATTTATCCGATTTTGATCAAATTTTCAGAAAAGATTTTCCTAATACTCCCATTAATTATATAATTTTATTAATATCATCAATATTAATGTCAAAGTGGTCTATATATGGGTTTACCCATATACTTCTAATCTTGTTTTATATTTACAATTTTAATAAACAAACATACAATCAAATATAAGCATATACGTAATTTTTTTTGAAAAAAATATATAAGCAATTTCGAAATAACATACGTCATTTACTCGTAATTATGTCAGTTAAAAACTAATCCTAAGTTTTGTTTTGATTAAAACTGCAATAATAATATTTTTTCTTGTAATTTTATACACTCTAAAAAAGAATTATGTATATTTACCCTACACAAAACGAAAAATGACTGCTGTGGAAATTAGATTTTTACATAGGGTATGTGGTGTAAATAGGAGAGATCGGGTACGAAATATAGATTAGTGTAGGATGAGTGGGAAATTGCGAAAAAAATGTTGTAGCAAAAGTTGTCCCGTGTTAAGCCTACTTTACACGGTCAATATTATTGAAGCAATATCGATATTGATCAATATATTGAATGTGTAAGGAGTATATTGAAGCAATAATATTGAAGAAAATAAAATCAGCCCGATTTTTATTGAAGGCTCGGAAATATATATATATATATATATATATATATATATATACAGGGTGTTCGTTCGCTTGGTTGATATAGCAAATTTTAAAGAAAGTCTTATTTCGAAAAAAAGACTTTTTTCAAAATTTGCTCAAAAAAATCTGAAAAAATTTATTAAAATAGAGAAAAAAATTAGCTACATAATAGCTAAGTAACATTTTTCTCTAACTCATATTGATTTAGCAGGAAAAATTATTGAAAATTCTAAAAAACATTTTAAAAAAATTCTAGCGCCCAAACGGCACATGCTAGCAAATTAAAACTAAAACCAAATTATATAACTTTTTATTCCTTATCGAAAAGTATTCTAAGTATTTCTTCGAATTTTACTTCAGAAAATAGTATTCTACATATTATCGAAATCCCTTGTTATTGCCCTATATCAACCAAGCGAACGAACATCCTGTATATATATATATATATATATATATATATATATATATATATATATATATATATATATATATATATTTGTATACACGTGTGAGAGTTATATTGCCATATGGTGCAATAAAACGTCAGTGATTCTCAAGACGCAGTAGAGATTGTTTCTGTTTCTCTCGGAAAGTTGGCAACACTGAATATTAATAAAATTATATAATTAATGGGAGCATTAGGGAAATCTTTTCTAAAAATTTGATCAAAATCGGATAAGTAATGTAGCCAATATCAATTTTTTAAAACTTTAGTAATTTTTCTATCGGAAAGTTGACGTCACTGGAAAAAACCAAAACCACATCTTGGGCACTAGACAAATTTATCCTAAAAAATTTAATAAAATCGGGGTTCTAGGAAGAGTTGCGATCACAAAATTTTGTCTGAGCCGTTATTAAAATCGGGGTTCTAGGAGGAGTTGCGATCACAAAATTTTGTCTGAGCGAGCGAGCGAACGAGCTGACGACGCACATCCATACACCCACTTATAAACTAAGTTCAGATTCGTCTGATCTAGAGGCTATATGAAGGATTTCTATACAAAAAAAAATTTTGAAAATGTTACCGACACCGTACCAAACGCTACACCACTTTTTCCTTACAATCAAAGTGGTAAAAATAGCAAATTTCTTAAAAAATTCATCGTTGCTACATTATATATTCGATTTTGATCAAAAATTTTGCTAATGACCAAGGCAGACGCGATTACTTAATTATTAATTATACATACATTCACAATCACCACGCCATGTACCCATAAATAAGGGTGTGGCACAAACTCTTGTCATCTATCCCGAGAAATCAGTCGCCTCCAAACCTATTCCCATCCAGCACAAGCAACTTTTGCTTCATCCACATTCATAATTCCTCCTCTCATCGCATGCTCTTCTATTCCTACTACTTGTAAACTTTCGCTGCACACAAGCCACTCTCTCAATCATACCACCACTCCAACTACTCATCGGACATCCACCTACAAACGTATACCATCAAAAATCATTCAAATGCATCTTTTGAACAGCAAACGTTCATTAGACGCATTCGCTCAACATGTCACCGAACCAGATCTTAACTGACTAACACCAACTTTTGCTACAACATAAAAATTTAATAAAGTATACCAAACAATATGTAATTTTTGCAATTAAGTATATACAAGAAAGTTAAGTAATTTTACATATTTATTACTTAATTATTAATTATGTACAAAATTATAGAACATTTTATGGTAGAAATAAAAAAAAAATTTAAATGATAAAATAAAATTACAAATTTTTATAATAAAATTATTTAGCACTATTTATTTATAATTTCGCTATATTTTTTTTACAGTGTAATCAAAAACATTATCTTTAATAGTTTTTAAAAATGTGATATTTTATTTTTTTTTATCGTTTGCTTCGAGAAACTTAAACAAAAGTGTTTTTTTTCTAATTTATTTAGAAATTTCACATATATTTATATAGTTTATTTACATAATAAATATATAATATTTATATATATATATATATATATATATATATATATATATATATATATTAATAGATAATATTGAAAATTTTGATAAGTAAAATGCGTAATATATAATATATAAAATGCATGCATAAAAACCACACCACTAAATTTCGACCAATCACAGACAAGTTTACATCGAAAATAAACACAAAATATTCTGCTAACTCAGAGAAAAGAAATGAGATATTAGGATTTTTTCCTATAACTTATATTTCTATTGTGTATTGGAACAGTGTTGCCAATCTTAGGGAAAATATTACTAAAAATTCTAAAATGTTTTTTTGGAATATTTAATAATTTTTTCTGCCAAAGCAGAAAGAGGTAGAGAAAAAAGTTACTTAGCTATTATGTAGCTAATTTTTTTCTCTATTTTACTGAATTTTTTCAGATTTTTTTGAGCAAATTTTCGAAAAAAGACTTATTTTAAAAAAATTCAAAAATTCAGTTTTTAATTTTTTTCTACTAAACGATGCATCGTAGAATAATGGTTTCTTTACTCAATTATCGTACTCATTATTCCGCATTTTTCCAAATCATGATTATTTTCCTACATCTCATAGTTTTGGAGAAAAAAAAATAAAAACCGATAAATCAAAAAAAAATTCTAGCGCCCAAACGGCACATGCTAGCAAATTAAAACTAAAACCAAATTATAGAACTTTTGAAGTCCTATCGAAAAGTATTCTAAGTATTTTTACGAATTTTACTCGAGAAAGTAGTACATCGCAATTTATCGAAATTGCATGTAAAACGCCCATATGAACTTAACGAACGAACACCCGGTATATATATATATATATATATAAAATAAGTAAATAATTTGTAATAAAATTACATAATTTTTTTTACATACATACTTATTAGGTCATTTTTCACATACTTTTATGTGATTATTATGAATTATATTAAAAATTAAAGTATTTTGATGAAATATTTATGGGTAAAATAAAATTACAAATTTTTATAGTGAAATTTTACTACTAATTCTATAATTTCAATATGTCTTTTTACAGTGTAATCAATAATATTATATTTTTTATAAAAAAATTTAAAATTTTTTTGCTTACTTCGAAAAAAACTTAAACAAAAGTGTTTTTCTGCTAAATTTCCATATAATTAATGAAATTAAATTATTTCACATATAATTAATTTTATATTAATTTTTACTATAAAATATATGTAAATTTAAATTTATAATATTTTTTACAGTATATATATATATATATATATATATATATATATATATATATATCACAATGAAAGTGATTAATAAACTATATACGGAAATGAGTAATATATTTATTGATAAAATCTAAGTTTTATTTTGTTTATTTGCAGTTGGCAACATTGCAAGCAAAGTGCGAGTCGTGTGTAGCAAGTGTTTTGTATTATGACGTTTATTACTAATAGACTTAATAATACATTGAGAGATTCGATCTAGGGTTGGTTTTTTTGAAGAATTTTATTATTTTGAAAAATATATATATATATATATATATATATATATATATATAATCTTGTGAAAAACTTCATAATCTTGTAAAAAACAGTCTTAATCTTGTAAAAAATTTCTTAATCTTGTAAAAAACAGTCATAACCTTGTAAAAAAAACAGTCATAATTTTGTGAAAACTTTATAATCTTGTAAAAAACAGTCATAACCTTGTGAAAAACAGTCATAATTTTGTGAAAAACTTTGTAATCTTGAAAAAACAGTTATAACCTTGTCAAAAACAGTCATAACCTTGTGAAAAATAGTCATAATCTTGTGAAAAACTTCATAATCTTGTAAAAACAGTCATAAAAATTATAAATTGTCCGAAATTAACTGATTTTTGACCAAATTAAATTAAATTAATTAAATTTTTGTCCAAATTCCATAATTTTTATGCAGAGGCAAGTGCAGAAAAAATGAGCAAATTTTTTGAAATCGGATTGAATCGTCTAGGAAGAGTTGCGATCACAAAATATCTAGCGAGCGAACTGACGAAGCATATCCATATACCCACATATATAGAAAAGGATTTTTATATACAAATTTTGTTTTTGAAAATGTACCAAATACTATACCACTTTTTCCTTGTGCAGTTAAAAGTGGTAATAATAATAATAATAACCATTTTTTAATACCACTAAATTATATTTATTATTTCGTCTTTTTAACACAAAAATAAATAAAATTAAAATTAAATATATATATATATATATATATTAAATAAATATAAATATATAATAATAAAAAAAAATAAATATATTATTATTATTAAATAATAATAATAATTATTATTAATTATTTAATTATTATTATTATTATTAGTAAACTAATATCCTATCTCCCCTCTACATTACTAGTCTATTGATATGACGTATGCATAGCTTATATAGCCAAGAAATTTTCTATACAAAGTTCAGTTTTCAGTTGAATGAGTTGAATTCTACAAGTGTAGTGAGAAATTGTGTACCTGTAACAAATATTATTTATCTATATATTTTATTATTAATAAATTATTCTACACGTGTATATATAAGTGTTTGTGTAGTGTAGTAATCAGTCCATTAATCAATAGATAACATTGTTTTCCTGGCAACAAAATCTAGTGCGCGTTGACCTAACCTTAGTTATTGGTATCTTTGACAGATTGGAATCGGAAAAGGTTTCCGGAAAATATCTAGAAGAAAAGTTTGACTATTATTAAAAGGTAGAGAATATTGATAATAAAAGTGAATAAAAATACGTATTTTGATTAATTCAGTTTAATCTGTGGTGATAACATATTTCTATTTTGTAACTTTGACAATTGGAATTAATCAAATTGGAATCGGAAAGTTCGGAAAGGAAAAAAATCTACATAATATTTTGATAACATTGTTTATTGCAAACAAAAGTGATAAAAATAAGTATTTTTATCGTATTTTTCGTATTTTATTCAAGGAAAATCTACGCAAAACATTGTTTATTGGAGAACTTTTCCGATCTGTATCGACAACCTAACCCTACTTATCGTATATTTGACATTTGAAATCAGCAAATCAGTTTGGTATATATAAATATTCTTTTGGAGCAAATATCTGGATAAATTGGATTTGGAGTTGGATTGGGAAGATGAATTTATCGTTTGCTGGATGTGGATTTCTCGGAATCTATCATGTTGGTGTTGCTGTCTGTTTTCGGAAATATGCGCCGCATTTATTGCTGAATAATATTTCGGGTGCATCTGCTGGTGCAATAGCAGCTTGCTGTTTGCTATGTGATTTGCCATTGGGTAAGTTTAGCATTATTTGTTTCGAAAATTATCTAGATTCTAGAATGTATTTTGACGTTTGGTAGCAGAATAAGAAATTCTAGAAATTTACTAGAAATTATTGATTATATTATATATATTTAACTCGAGAAAGAAGTATATCGCAAATTATCGAAATTGCATAATTTGCGATATACTTCTTTCTCGAGTTAAATTCGGTAAAATACTTAGAATACTTTTCGATAGACAATAAAAAGTTCTATAATTTGGTTTTAGTTTTAATTTGCTAGCATGTGCCGTTTGGGCGGTAGAATTGATTTTCGATTTTTTGGTTTTTATTTTTTTTCTCAAAAACTATGAGGTGTAGGAAAATAAGCATGATATGGAAAAATGCGGAATATTGAGTGAAGAAACCATTATTCTACGATGCATTGTTTAGTAGTAAAATCTGAATTTTTGAAAATTTGACAAGATTTTTTTCCAAATTTGTTCAAAAAAATCTGAAAAAATTCAGTAAAATAGAGAAAAAATTTAGCTACATAATAGTTAAGTAACTTTTTTCTCTAACTCGAACTGATTTTGCAGGAAAAATTATTGAAAATTCTAAAAATACAAGTAATTATACAATATTTTCTTAATAATTGAGTAGTTTTATTTAAAAAAAACCCCTGTTTAAGAAGAAATTAAATTAATATTTTCTTAGTTCCAAAGGTAGATTTATATTTTATCGAAAGTTACAATCAAAATTTCATTATTATATTTATAATCTATAGATTAATTAATTATTTTAATTAATTAGCAATAATCAATTAATTCTTTGTTCATTTGTTTTGTTCTTATCTGATTGGAAAAAATATAACAATATATACATATGTATTAGTAATAATTTTATTTTTCACAATAATTAGTTCAAAATTCAAAGATTATTTGTGATAATTAATTAGATGATTAAAATTAGTACTTAACAAGGTTAGAAGTATATGGGTAAACCCATAATCTTGTGAAAAACTTTATAATTTTGTAAAAAAAACAGTCATAACCTTGTGAAAAACAGTCATAACTTTTTGAAAAACACTCATAATTTTGTGGAAAACTTTGTAATCTTGTAAGAAACAGTCAAAATCTTGTGAAAAACAGTCATAACCTTGTGAAAAACAGTCATAATTTTGTGAAAAACTTTATAATCTTGTAAAAAACAGTCATAACCTTGTGAAAAACACTCATAATCTTGTGGAAAACTTTATAATCTTCTAAAAAACAGTCAAAATCTTGTGAAAAACAGTCATAACCTTTTGAAAAACAGTCATAATCTTGTTCGAAACTTCATAATTTTGTAAAAAACAGTCATAACTTTGTGAAAAACACTCATAATCTTGTGAAAAACTTTATAATCTTGTAAAAAAACAGTCATAACCTTGTGAAAAACACTCATAATCTTGTGAGAAACTTTATAATCTTGTAAAAAACAGTAATAACTTTGTGAGAAACTTTATAATCTTGTAAAAAACAGTCATAACCTTGTGAAAAACACTCATAATCTTGTAAAAAAACAGTCATAATTTTGTGAAAAACAGTCATAATCTTGTGAAAAACTTTATAATCTTGTGAAAAACTTTATAATCTTGTAAAAAAACAGTCATAACCTTGTGAAAAACACTCATAACTTAGTTTTTCTAGTTTTTCTAAGTTTATAAACTTATTAAGGCCCCCACAAAATTTGTACTTATTTTTTAATTATTACAATTTGTTGATAATATATTTGTTTATATGTATACAAAAATTCAGCAAGTTACAACTTTGTTTAAGATTGTTTAAACATGTTTTAGTAAAACAATCAGTGTATTTTACAAGATCACAAAATTTTGACTGACGACTCGCACATCCATACACCCACTTATAAACTAAGTTCAGATTCGTCATCTTGGTTTAGGATTGTTTAAACATGTTTTAGTAAATTAATCAGTGAATTTTACAAGATCATAAAATTTTGACTGACGACACCCACTTATAAACTAAGTTCAGATTCGTCATCTTGATTTAGGATTGTTTCAACATGTTTTAGTAAATTAATCAGCGAATTATTCCTATTATTGTGAGAAAAATATGTAATATTTACATAAAAATCAAAAATTATATCAAATATTTCTTAATTTTATATTTATTTAAACATATTTATTTATTCATATAATAAATATACAAATATAAACAAAATATATTAAATATTAAGTTTATTGAACTAAAGAAATAATTTTCTTTTTTGTTATCCTTATTTAATAATGATTATATATATATATATATATATATTATATATATATATATATATATATATATATATAATTTAAATAAACAGAAATAATCTTTAACAAAAGTAGATTTCTTTATCATTATTTTTCAAATATATTTCAAAAATTTAGTTTTTATTTTCACACAGATTTAACAAGATTAAAAGTATATGGGTAAACCCATATACAGACCAAACACTATACCACTTTTTCCTTGCATTCAAAGTGGTAAAAATACTGTTAAAATTAGTGAATAAAATAATTTGAATGAAAAACAAGATTAGAAGTAGATATGAGATATGGGTAAACCCATATATATATATATATATACACTACTTTGATATTATTATTATCATCATCATAAATGCTAAGAAATAGGAATAAATTTTCTTATTTTTTTTTACCAAAAGTTAGCAACGCTATATTTTAGTATGAGTAGTTGGAGTGGTGGTAGATGATTGAGAGAGTGGCTTGCGTGCAGTGAAAGTTTACAAGTAGTAGGAATAGAAGTGAGTATGCTGTATGAGAGGTATTATGAATGTGGATGAAAGTGTGAAAGTTGCTTGTGCTGGATAGGAATATGTTTGGAGGCGACTGATTTCTCGGAATGATGAAAAGAGTTTGTGCCACACCCTTATTTGGGGGTACATGGCATGGTGTTTGTGTATGTATCTTCTATAGAAATTTGATTAAAATCGAATAAATAATGTAGCGATAATATATTTTAAAAAACTTTAGTAATTTTTTTCTCGGAAAGTTGGCAACACTGTATATTAGTAAAATTATATAATTTATGTGGACACTAGGAGAAACTTTTCTGAAAATTTTATCAAAATCGGATAAATAATGTAGCCACAATAAATTTTTATAAACTTTATTATTGACAAATTTATCCGGTAAAATTTCATTAAAATCGGGTTCAATCCTGTCTTAGGAGGAGTTGCGATCACAAAATTTTTACTGAGCGAGCGAGCGAGCTGACGACGTACATCCACATACCCACATACACTAAATTCAGATTCGTCTGATCTAGAGAGGCTATATGAAGAATTTCTATGCAAATAATTTTTTTTTTGAAAATGTTATAGACATCGTACCAAACACTATATCACTTTTCATTGCAGTCAAAGTGTGCGGTAAAAAAGAATTATAATTAGCTTTTAAATTCTAATATATTATACTATATATATATATATATATATATATATATATATATATATATATATATATATATACAGGGTGTTCGTTCGCTTGGTTGATATAGGGCAATAACATGGGATTTCGATAATATGCAGAGTACTACTTTCTGAAGTAAAATTCGGAGAAATACATAGAATACTTTTCGATAGGGAATAAAAATTACTATAATTTGGTTCTATTTTTAACTTGCTAGCATGTGCCGTTTGGGCGCTAGAATTTTTTTAAAATGTTTTTTAGAATTTTCAATAATTTTTCCTGCTAAATCAGTATGAGTTAGAAAAAAATGTTACTTAGCTATTATGTAGCTAATTTTTTTTTCTATTTTATTGAATTTTTTCAGATTTTTTTGAGCAAATTTTGAAAAAAGTTATATTTCAAATTTTTTTAAAAATATAACTTTTTTCAAAATTTGCTCAAAAAAATCTGAAAAAATTCAGTAAAATAGAGAAAAAAATTGGCTACATAATAGCTAAGTAACATTTTTTTCTAACTTATACTGATTTAGCAGGAAAAATTATTGAAAATTCTAAAAAACATTTTAAAAAAATTCTAGCGCCCAAACGGCACATGCTAGCAAGTTAAAAATAGAACCAAATTATAGTACTTTTTATTCCCTATCGAAAAGTATTCTATGTATTTCTCCGAATTTTACTTCAGAAAGTAGTACTCTGCATATTATCGAAATCCCATGTTATTGCCCTATATCAACCAAGCGAACGAACACCCTGTATATATATCTACAATTTATATATCTGATATATTATACTATTACTAAATCAGTAATAATAATCATAAACTTGATCTTGATAGAGTTTGTGAACGCAAATAATCTTGTGAAAAACTTCATAATCTTGTAAAAAAACAGTTATAATCTTGTGAAAAACAGTCATAATCTTGTGAAAAACTTTATAATCTTGTAAAAAAACAGTCATAACCTTGTGAAAAACAGTCATAACCTTGTGAAAAGCAGTCATAATCTTGTTTAAAACAGTCATAACCTTGTAAAAAACAGTCATAACCTTGTAAAAAACAGACATAATCTTGTAAAAAACAGTTATAACCTTGTGAAAAACACTCATAATCTTGTGAAAAAATTTATAATCTTGTAAGAAACAGTCATAACCTTGTGAAAAACATTCATAATCTTGTGAAAAACTTTATAATCTTGTTAAAAACAGTCATAACCTCACAAAAAACAGTCATAATTTTATGAAAAACTTCATAATCTTGTAAAAAAACAGTCATAATCTTGTGAAAAACAGTCATAACCTTGTTTAAAACTTCATAATCTTTTAAAAAAAACAGTCATAACCTTGTGAAAAACTTTATAATCTTGTATAAAACAGTCATAATCTTGTGAAAAACTTTATAATTTTGTAAAAAACAGTCATATCTTTGTAAAAAACAGTCATAACCTTTTGAAAAACAGTCATAATCTTGTGAAAAACTTCATATATATCTATATATCTACAATTTATATATCTAATATATTATTATACTATTACTAAATCAGTAATAATAATAATAATATATGAGATTATGTGTTTTTGTTGACTTAAACTTGACCTTGAGAGTTAATTTGTATACGCAAATTTTTCGCTAGTAAACATCTGATGATGCATTTGCCCGTCTTTTGTATAATAATATAAACACCATTTTGTTGTTTTGTTTATTTGACACGTGTCGCATATAATTATTACGCAACTCCTTTCATAAGTGCACAATTGAAACAATAGCGCGATGCGAAAATAACCCAAAAAAATCGATATTTAATCTTAATTATATTAAAGATTAAATATTTGATAACTAATGAATTTTTTTAAAATTGGATAAATAATGTGGCTATAATGAATTTTTAAAAAATTTAGTATTTAATTTTTTGCTCGGAAAGTTGGCAACACTGTATTTTATTAAAATTATATAATTTATGTGGGCGCTAGTAGCAGCTTTTGTGAAAATTTGATTAAAATCGGATAAAAAATGTGGCTATAATGAATTTTTAAAAAAATTAGTATTTAATTTTTTGCTCGGGAAGTTGGCAACACTGTATTTTATTAAAATTATATAATTTATGTGGGCCCTAGTAGTATCTTTTGTGAAAATTTGATTAAAATCGGATAAAAAATGTGGCTATAATAAATTTTTAAAAAATTTAGTATTTAATTTTTTTGCTCGGAAAGTTGGCAACACTGTATTTTATTAAAATTATATAATTTATGTGAGCGCTAGTAGTAGCTTTTGTGAAAATTTGATTAAAATCAGATAAATAATGTGGCTATAATGAATTTTTAAAAAATTTAGTATTTAATTTTTTGCTCGGGAAGTTGGCAACACTGTATTTTATTAAAATTATATAATTTGTGTGGGCCCTAGTAGTATCTTTTGTGAAAATTTGATTAAAATCGGATAAAAAATGTGGCTATAATGAATTTTTAAAAAATTTAGTATTTAATTTTTTGCTCGGAAAGTTGGCAACACTGTATTTTATTAAAATTATATAATTTATGTGGGCGCTAGTAGTAGCTTTTGTGAAAATTTGATTAAAATCGGATAAAAAATGTGGCTATCATGAATTTTTAAAAAAATTAGTATTTAATTTTTTGCTCGGGAAGTTGGCAACACTGTATTTTATTAAAATTATATAATTTATGTGGGCGCTAGTAGTAGCTTTTGTGAAAATTTGATTAAAATCGGATAAATAATGTGGCTATAATGAATTTTTAAAAAATTTAGTATTTAATTTTTTGCTCGGGAAGTTGGCAACACTGTATTTTATTAAAATTATATAATTTATGTGAGCGCTAGGAGTAGCTTTTGTGAAAATTTGATTAAAATCGGATGAAAAATGTGGCCATAATGATTTTTTTTTAAAAAAACTTTAGTATTTTTTTTCCTCGAAATCTTGGTAACAAGCACAACCATACACCCACTTATAAACTAAGTTCAGATTCGTCATCTAGAAGCTATATGAAGGATTTTTATTAAAAAAAATTGAAAATAAGTTTCATAGAGTGCAAAATTGAAATAATAGCAATTCAAAAATTACCCAAAAAAAATGATATTTAATCTTAATTCTATTAAAGATTATATTAAAATGATAATAATATATTTAATAACTATAGATTTTATTGCAGGAATATGTTGTACATTGTAAAACATTTAATATATATATACAGGGTGGCCGAAAAGTCGCTATACCGAAAAAATAGCATAATCTTCAAAATGTTATAATTTATTTATAGCTTGATGAAAAATGTTCCTGAAACGACATATTTACATATTTATGTATTGTTGTAGCAAAAGTTGGTGTTGGTCAGTTAAGATGGTTTCGGTGTCATGTTGAGCGAATGCGTCTAATGAACGTTTGCTGTTAGAAAGATTTATTTGAATGATTTTGATATGGTATACGTTTGCAGGTGGACGTCCGATGAGTAGTTGGAGTGGTGGTAGATGATTGAGAGAGAGTGGCTTGCGTGCAGCGAAAGATTCCAAAAGTAGTAGGAATGAAAGAGAATGTATGAGAGGAATTATGAATGTGGATGAAAGTGCGAAAGTTGCTTGTGCTGGATAGGAGTGTTTGGATACGACTGATTTCCGAATGATAAAAAGAGTTTGTGCCATACCCTTATTTGGGGGTACATGGCGTGATTGTGTATGTATGTCTGTATTGAACAATTTGAACATTTGTTGAAATAAATTATAATATTTTTGAAATTGTACTGTTTTTTTTTTTAAATTATATTATTTTCGGTAAAGCGACTTTTCGAACACCCCGTATATTTATGTAATTCTATATAACCATTAACGGTAAAATAACATCAGCATTTTGTAATTTTTACGTAATAAATATTAAATTTTTTCTGTAAAAATATATTAATAGAATTTGTAAATTTATATACATTTTTACTACTTTGACTGCAAGGAAAAAGTAGTATAGCGTTTGGTACGGTGTCTGTAACATTTTCAAAAAAAAAAAAAAATTGTATAGAAATCCTTCATATAGCCTGTAGATGACGAATCTGAACTTAGTTTATGTGGGTGTATGGATGTGCGTCGTCAGCTCGCTCGCTCACTCGCTCGCTCGGTCGTAAGTCAGAATTTTGTGGGCGCAACTCCTCCTAGACGGTTCAACCGATTTTAATGAAATTTTCAGGATAAATTTGTCTAGTGCCCAAGATGGTCATGTGATTTTGTTTTTTTCCAGTGATGCCAACTTTCCGAGAAAAAAATTACTAAAGTTTTTAAAAATTCATATTGGCTACGTTATTTATCCGATTTTGATCAAATTTTCAGAAAAGATTTCCCTAATGCTCCCATTCATTACATAATTTTATTAATATTCAGTGTTGCCAACTTTTCGAGAAAAAAATTACTAAAGTTTTAAAATTTTTATTATGGCCATGTTATTTAACCGATTTTACTCAAATTTTCACAAAAGATTCTCCTAGTATTCATATAATTTATGTAATTTTAACAAAATACAGTGTTGCCAACTTTCCGAGAAAAAAATTAGTAAAATTTAAAAAAATTTATTTTGACCATTTTATTTAACCGATTTTAATCAAATTTTCATACAAGTTTTTCCTAGTGCCTAAATAAATTATGCAATTTTAACAAAATACAGTGTTGCCAACTTATCGAGAAAAAAAATTACAAAATTTTTAAAAAACTCATTGTGGCTACATTATTTATTCGATTTTGATCAAATTTTCAGAAAAGTATGTCCTAGTGCCCACATAAATTATAATATTATTAAAATACAGTGTTGCCAATTTTACGAGAAATGTCAAAGTAGTCTATATATGGGTTTATCCATATACTTCTAATCTTGTTTTACAATGTATAAGGAGGTATTTTCATGTGATTTTGACATATTTTTTTTCAGAAGACAAAATTCAATATTTCAACGAAAAAAAAATAATATTTATTTCTTAGATTTTTACTTAAATCGCTATTAATTCAATTCTCCTTCTTATTTTTTTCTTATTTAAACAAGATTGGAAGTAGATATGGGTAAACCCATATATATATATATAGACCACTTTGACATTATTTCTCGGAAAGTTGGCAGCATTGTATTTTAATAATATTATAATTTATGTGGACACTAGGAGAAACTTTACAGAAAATTTGATCAAAATCGAATAAATAATGTAGCCACAATGAATTTTTTTAAAAAATTGTGATTTTTTTCTCGATAAGTTGGCAACACTGTATTTTGTTAAACTTACATAAATTATATGAAATACTAGGAGAATCTTTTGTGAAAATTTGAGTAGTAAAATCGGTTAAATAACATGGCCATAATAAATTTTAAAAAAAATTTAGTAATTTTTTTTTCTCGGAAAGTTGGCAACACTGGATATTAATAAAATTATATAATTAATGGGAGCATTAGGGATATCTTTTCTGAAAATCTGATCAAAATCGGATAAATAATGTAGCCAATATGAATTTTTAAAAACTTTAGTAATTTTTTCTCTCTCGGAAAGTTGGCAACACTGGATATTAATAAAATTATATAATTAATGGGAGCATTAGAGAATTCTTTTCTGAAAATCTGATCAAAATCGGATAAATAACTTAGCCAATATGAATTTTTAAAAACTTTAGTAATTATTTTTTCTCTCGGAAAGTTGGCAACACTGGATATTAATAAAATTATATAATTAATTTTTGATTATTTTTCTTTCTTTTTTTCATTTGCAGGTGATATGGTTAGTGATGTACTTCGAGTCTGTGTTGAGGCAAGAACAAGGACTTTAGGACCTTTTAGCCCTTCTTTTAATGTGCAAGCTATCCTGATCGAAGGATTAGAAAAAGTGAGTGTGTTTTGTTTTTTTTGAAACAGTCAAAAATAATTATTTGATTAAAAAAAAAAAAAAAATTTTTAAAAAAAAATTTTTACTGAACAGACAAACAAACAAACAAACAGACAAGAAAGCGAGTTAATATATTCTGTATTTTCTAGGTTTCAAGTCTTTCTCTAGCTCATCAATTAGTTTAAAAACAATTACTTATATAAATTTATACCGAACAGACAAACAAACAAACAAACAAACAGACAAACAAGAAAGCGAGTTAATATATTGTGTATTCTAGGTTTCAAGTCTTTCTCTAGCTCATTACTTAGTTTAAAAACAATTACTTAGATAAATTTATACCGGCTCATCGCACAATTAGTTTAAAATCAATTATATAAATTTGTACCGAACAGACAAACAAACAAACAGACAGACAGACAAGAAAACGAGTTCATATATTGTGTATTCTAAGTTTCAAGTCTGTCTCTCTAGCTTATTGTACAATTAGTTTAAAAACAATTACTTAGTTAAATTTATACCGAACAGACAGACAAACAAACAAACAGACAGACAAGAATGCGAGTTAATATATTGTGTATTCTAAGTTTCAAGTCTTTCTCTAGCTCATCAATTAGTTTAAAATCAATTACATAAATTTATACCGAACAGACAAACAAACAAACAGACAAACAAGAAAACGAGGAAATATATTGTGTATTCTAGGTTTCAAGTCTTTCTCTAGCTCATCAATTAGTTTAAAATCAATTACATAAATTTATACCGAACAGACAAACAAACAAACAGACAAACAAGAAAACGAGGAAATATATTGTGTATTCTAGGTTTCAAGTCTTTCTCTAGCTCATCAATTAGTTTAAAATCAATTACATACATTTGTACCGAACAGACAGACAAACAAACAAACAAACAGACAAGAAAACGAGTTAATATATTGTGTATTTTCTAGGTTTCAAGTCTTTCTCTAGCTCATCAATTAGTTTAAAATCAATTACATAAATTTATACCGAACAGACACACAAACAAACAGACAGACAAGAAAACGAGTTAATATATTGTGTATTCTAAGTTTCAAGTCTCTCTCTAGCTCATCGCACAATTAGTTTAAAAACAATTATATAAATTTGTACCGAACAGACAAACAAACAAACAATACTAAAAAATACATTAACGTAGGCACCAAAACTGCATTGTATATACTCACCCATTCATTTCCTGTAAGTTTCATCGTTAAAATTCGAATTACCAAAAAAAATTATACCGAACAGACAAACAAACAAACTAAAAAACAATCTCTTTCTGAACTTATATTGTTAGTTTCTTGTGAAAACTTCATAATCTTGTAAAAAAACAGTCTTAACCTTCTGAAATACAGTCATAATCTTGTGAAAAATTATATAATCTTGTAAAATACAGTCATAATCTTGTGAAAAACTTCATAATCTTGTGAAAAACAGTCATAATCTTGTTTAAAACTTTATAATCTTGTAAAAAACAGTCATAACCTTGTTAAAAATAGTCATAACCTTGGGAAAAATAGTCATAATCTTGTGAAAAACAGTCATAACCTTCCAAAAAACCTACTAACCTTCCAAAAAACCTACTAACCTTCCAAATACCTACTAACCTTCCAAAAACCTAAATAACCTTCCAAAAAACTTAGTAATCTTCCAAAAAAACCTAATAACCTTCCAAAAAACCAAATAACCTTCCAAAAAACCTAATAATCTTCTAAAAAACTAAATAACCTTCCAAAAAATCTAGTAACTTTCCAAAAAACCTACTAACCTTCCAAAAAACCTAGTAACCTTCCAAGAAACCTACTAACCTTCCAAAAACCTACTAACCTTCCAAATACCTACTAACCTTCCAAAAAACTAAATAACCTTCCAAAAAACCTACTAACCTTCCAAATACCTACTAACCTTCCAAAAAACTAAATAACCTTCCAAAAAACCTACTAACTTTCCAAAAAACCTAGTAACCTTCCAAAAAACCTAAAAACTTTCCAAAAAACCAAATAACCTTCCAAAAAACCTAATAATCTTCCAAAAAAACTAAATAACCTTCCAAAAAATCTAGTAACTTTTCAAAAAACCTAGTAACCTTCCAAAAAACCTAGTAACCTTCCAAAAAACCTACTAACCTTCCAAATACATACTAACCTTCCAAAAAACTAAATAACCTTTCAAAAAATCTACTAACTTTCCAAAAAACCTAGTAACTTTTCAAAAAATTTAATAACCTTCCAAAAAACCAAATAACCTTCCAAAAAACCTAATAATCTTCCAAAAAAACTAAATAACCTTCCAAAAAACCTACTAACCTTCCAAAAAACCTAGTAACCTTCCAAAAAACCTACTAACCTTCCAAAAAACCTACTAACCTTCCAAATACCTACTAACCTTCCAAAAAACTAAATAACCTTTCAAAAAACCTACTAACTTTCCAAAAAATCTAGTAACCTTCCAAAAAACCTAATAACCTTCCAAAAAACCAAATAACCTTCCAAAAAACCTAATAATCTTCCAAAAAACTAAATAACATTCCAAAAAAATCTAGTAACTTTCCAAAAAACCTACTAACCTTCCGAAAAACCTAGTAACCTTCCAAGAAACCTACTAGCCTTCCAAAAACCTAGTAACCTTCCAAAAAACCTACTAACCTTCCTAAAACCTACTAACCTTCCAAAAAACCTACTAACCTTCCTAAAACCTTCTAACCTTCCAAAAAACCTACTAACCTTCCAAAAAACCTACTAACCTTCCTAAAACCTACTAACCTTCCAAAAAAACCTACTAACCTTCCAAAAAACCTACTAAGTTTCCAAAAATCCTACTAACCTTCCAAAAACCTACTAACCTTCCAAAAATCATACTAACCTTGTAAAAAAACAGTCATAACCTTCATAACCTTTTGAAAAACAGTCATAATCTTGTAAAAAACAGTCATTATCTTGTTCGAAACTTCATAATCTTGTAAAAAACAGTCATAATCTTGTAACAAACAGTCATAACCTTGTGGAAAACAGTCATAATCTTGTTTAAAACTTCATAATCTTGTAAAAAACGTTAAAATCCGAATTCCAAAAAAATTATACCGAACAGACAAACAAACAAACCTAAATATTTTTTTTTTTTAACTTAGTTTCTCCCCGAAGACGTCCATCTTCGTGTCAGCGGCAAACTCCACATTTCACTAACTCGCATCTGCGACGGTAAAAACGTAATAGTCTCACATTTTGAAAGCAAACAAGATTTGCTCAACGCCCTTTTGGCCTCGGCTTTTATACCGTTTTTCTCCGGTTGGCTGCCGCCATCTTTTCACGGCGTACGTTATATGGACGGGGGATTTAGCGATAATCTACCGACGTTGGATGAAAATACAATCACCGTCAGTCCGTTTTGTGGGGAGAGTGATATTTGTCCAAGGGATGATAGCTCGCAATTGTTTCATGTAAGTTGGTTATGTATTTGTACCGAACTGACAAACAAACAAACAATATTGAAAAAATATTAGATTATACCGAACAGACAAACAAACAAGCAATAATAAAAAAAAACAAAAAAATTCACTACTATTGTTTCATGTAAGTTATTTATATATTTATACCGAACAGACAAACAAACAAACAATATTAAAAAAATATTAGATTATACCGAACAGACAAACAAACAAGCAATACTAAAAAAAAAAAATTCACTACCATTGTTTCATGTAAGTTATTTATATATTTATACCGAACAGACAAACATACAAACAATAGAAAAAAAAAAATTTGCTACTATACATCAACGTAGGCATCAAAACTGCATTGTATATACTCATCCATTCATTTCTATGTAAGTTATTTATATATTTAGATTATACCGAACAGACAAACAAACAAGCAATACTTAAAAAAAAAATTCACTAACATACATCAACGTTGGCACCAAAACTGCATTGTATATACTCATCCATTCATTTCTATGTAAGTTATTTATATATTATATTATTTATATATTAGATTATACCGAACAGACAAACAAAACTTTATAATCTTGTAAAAAAAACAGTCATAATCTTGTGAAAAACAGTCATAATCTTGTAAAAAACTTTATAATTTTATAAAAAAAACAGTCATAACCTTGTGAAAAACAGTCATAATCTTGTAAAAAAACAGTAATAACCTTGTGAAAAACAGTCATAATTTTGTGAAAAACTTTATAACCTTGTAAAAAAAAATCATAATCTTATTTAAAACTTTATAATCTTATTTAAAACTTTATAATCTTGTAAAAAAACAGTCATATAATATATATAATATAATATAATATATATAATATAATATAATATATATAATATAATATAATATATATAATATATATAATATAATATAATATAATATAATATATATAATATAATATAATATATATATATATATATATATATATATATATATATATATATATATATATATATATATATATATATATATACCTTCTAATCTTATTTAATTTAATTTCATTTGTTTTTTCCCTTTTTAGATAAATGTCGCCAACACAAGCATCGAATTATCCAAACAAAACATCTACCGTTTTGCTCGGATTCTATTTCCACCAAAACCCGAGATTTTATCCAACATGTGCAAACAGGGTTTTGATGATGCACTGAGATTTCTACACAGAAACAATCTAATCAGTTGTACACGTTGTATCGCTGTACAATCCACATTTATCGTCTCTGAATCCATAGAAAATAATACGGATTATGATCCGCAATGTAGCGAATGTAAAATCCACAGACAAGTGAGTTTTTTTTTTTTTTTTTTTTTTTTTAGGTTAGGGTACCCGTAACAAAAATTTTTTTTAGTTGTAATTTTGTGAAAAACAGTCGTAACCATGTGAAAAACAGTTATAACCTTGTATAAAACAGTCGTAAGCTTGTGAAAAACAGTCGTAACCTTGTGAAAAACTTCATAATCTTGTAAAAAAAACAGTCGTAACCTTGTGAAAAACAGTCATAATTTTGTTAAAAATTTTATAATCTTGTAAAAAACAGTCATAACTTTTGAAAAACAGTCTTAATCTTGTGAAAAACAGTCGTAACTTGTGAAAAACAGTCGTAACCTTGTGAAAAGCTTCATAATTTTGTAAAAAAAAAGTCATAACCTTGTGAAAAACAGTCGTAACCTTGTGAAAAACAGTCATAACCTTGTATAAAACAGTCATAACCTTGTAAAAAACAGTCGTAACCTTGTATAAAACAGTCACAACCTTGTAAAAAACAGTCATAACCTTGTGAAAAACACTCATAACCTTGTGAAAAACTTCATAATCTTCTAAAAAAACAGTCATAACCTTGTAAAAAAAACAGTCATTACCTTGTATAAAACAGTCATAACCTTGTGAAAAACAGTCGTAACCTTGTATAAAGCTTCATAATCTTGTTTAAAACAGTAATAACCTTGTAAAAAAACAGTCATAACCTTGTATAAAACAGTCATAGCCTTGTATAAAACAGTCATAACCTTGTGAAAAACAGTCGTAACCTTGTGAAAAACTTCATAATCTTGTAAAAAACTATCCAAACAAAACATCTACCGTTTTGCACGGATTTTATTCCCGCCAAAACCCGAGATTTTATCCAACATGTGCAAACAGGGTTTTGATGATGCACTGAGATTTCTACACAGAAACAATCTAATCAGTTGTACACGTTGTATCGCTGTACAATCCACATTTATCGTCTCTGAATCCATAGAAAATAATACGGATTATGATCCGCAATGTAGCGAATGTAAAATCCACAGACAAGTGAGTTTGTTTTTTTTTTTTTTTTTTTTTAGGTTAGGGGACCCGTAAAAAAAAATTTTTTTTTAGTTGTAATTTTGTGAAAAACAGTCGTAACCTTGTGAAAAACAGTTATAACCTTGTCAAAAACTGTCATAACCTTGTGAAAATCAGTCATAACCTTGTGAAAAACAGTCGTAACCTTGTGTAAAACAGTCATAACCTTGTAAAAAAAACAGTCGTAACCTTGTGAAAAACTTTATAATCTTGTAAAAAAACAGTCATAACCTTGTATAAAACAGTCACAACCTTGTAAAAAACAGTCGTAACCTTGTGAAAAACTTCATAATCTTGCAAAAAAACAGTTATAACCTTGTGAAAAACAGTCATAACCTTGTAAAAAAACAGTCATAACCTTGTGAAAAACAGTCGTAATCTTGTGAAAAACAGTCGTAACCTTGTATAAAATTTCATAATCTTGTAAAAAACAGTCGTAACCTTGTAAAAAACTTCATAATCTAGTAAAAAACAGTCCTAACCTTGTAAAAAACAGTCGTAACCTTGTGAAAAACTTCATAATCTTGTAAAAAACTATCCAAACAAAACATCTACCGTTTTGCACGGATTTTATTTCCACCAAAACCCGAGATTTTATCCAACATGTGCAAACAGGGCTTTGATGATGCACTAAGATTTCTACACAGAAATAATCTAATCAGTTGTACACGTTGTATCGCTGTACAATCCACATTTATCGTATCCGAATCCATAGAAAATAGTACGGATTATGATCCGCAATGTAGCGAATGTAAAATCCACAGACAAGTAAGTTTTTTTTTTTTTAGGTTAGGGGACCCGTAAAAAATTTTTTTTTTAGTCGTAATTTTGTGAAAAACAGTCGTAACCTTGTGCATAACAGTCATAACCTTGTATAAAACAGTCGTAAGCTTGTGAAAAACAGTCGTAACCTTGTGAAAAACAGTCGTAATCCTGTAAAAAAACAGTCATAACCTAGTTAAAAACAGTCATAACCTTGTGAAAAACAGTCATAACCTTGTGAAAAACAGTCATAACCTGGTGAAAAACAGTCATAACCTAGTAAAAAAACAGTCATAACCTTGTAAAAAAACAGTCATAACCTTACAAAAAGACAAAAATTGTTGTTTATATAGAACTTAAAAAATAATTAATTATTGCACTATAATTTAGAATAAATTCACTTTAATTTAGATTATATTCACTTTGATAGAAACAATTTGCACTCATAACAAATATATTGCAAGAAAAAAAAAATGTAATTCCACTATAATTAAAACCTTGTATAATTGCAACCTTGTGAAAAACTTCATAACCTTATGAAAAACAAAAGCAAAACCCAATTGTGTTGTATAATACAGTCATAACCTTGTAAAAAAAAACAGTAATAACCTTGTATAAAACAGTCATAACCTTGTATAAAACAGTCATAACCTTGTATAAAACAGTCATAACCTTGTAAAAAAACAGTCATAACCTTGTATAAAACAGTCATAATCTTGTGAAAAACTTCAACCTTCAAAACCAAAACAAAAAACCAATTTAATATTTGTATAAAACAGTCATAACCTTGTATAAAAACACTCATAATTTCATAAAAAAACAGTCATAATCTTATGAAAAATTTTATAATCTTGTAAAAAACAATCATAACCTTGTAAAAAAACAGTCATAATCTTGTAAAAAAAAACAGTCATAATCTTGTAAAAAAAACAGTCATAACCTTGTGAAAATCAGTCATAACCTTGTAAAAAAACAGTCATAACCTTGTGAAAAACAGTCATAACCTTGTATAAAACAGTTGTAACCTTGTGAAAAACTTTATAATCTTGTAAAAAAACAGTCATAACCTTGTATAAAACAGTCATAACCTTGTATAATTTGATATTTGTTATTATTTGCAGGAAGCTCTAGTATCAAACATGCCCGACACCGTCGTATCGATATTTCAAGACGCCATTGATTCAGCCAATAAGGGTTTAGTTAATTGGATATTTAAACATCGTGGTATGAAACTATTATCCGTTTTAACTCTTCCATACACGTTGCCCGCGGATATTGTCTATGCAACATTCAACAAGTAAGTATTTATAGAATTACGATAAAGTATAGAAAAGTTGGTGTTAGTCAGTTAAGATGGTTCGGGGACATACAAACTAAAAATACAATCTCTCTCTCTCTCGACTTATATTGTTAGTTTCTTGTGAAAAAGTTTTATAATCTTGTAAAAACAGTCATAACCTTGTGAAAAACAGTTATAACCTTATAAAAACTGTCATAACCTTGTATAAAACAGTCATAACCTTGTTAAAAATAGTCATAACCTTGTGAAAAATAGTCATAATCTTGTGAAAAACAGTCATAACCTTCCAAAAAACCTAGTAACCTTCCGAAAAACCTAGTAACCTTCCAAAAAACCTAGTAACCTTCCAAAAAACCTACTAACCTTCCAAAAAACTTACTAACCTTCCTAAAACCTACTAACCTTCCAAAAAACCTAATAATCTTCCAAAAAACTAAATAACCTTCCAAAAAATCTACTAACCTTCCAAAAAACCTACTAACCTTCCAAAAAACCTAATAACCTTCCAAAAAACCAAATAACCTTCCAAAAAACCTAATAATCTTCCAAAAAAACTAAATAATCTTCCAAAAAATCTAGTAACCTTCCAAAAAACCTAGTAACCTTCCAAAAAACCTAACCTAACCTTCCAAAAACCTAGTAATCTTCCAAAAAACCTACTAACCTTCCAAAAAACCTACTAACCTTCCAAAAACCTACTAACCTTTCAAAACTAATACTAACCTTGTAAAAAACAGTCATAACCTTCCAAAAATCATACTAACCTTGTAAAAAACAGTCATAACCTTCATAATCTTGTAAAATAACAGTCATAATCATGTAATAAACTTCATAATCATGTAATAAAGTTCGGGGACATGTTGAGCGAATGCGTCTAATGAACGTTTGCTGTTAGAAAGATACATTTGTATGATTTTGATGGTATCTACGTTTGCAGGTGGACGTCCGATGAGTAGTTGGAGTGGTGGGTATGATTGAGAGAGTGGCTTGCGTGCAGCAAAAGTTTCTAAGTAGTAGGAATAAAAGAGCATGCATGAAAGGAATTATGAATGTGGATGTGTGTGCGTTAGTTGCTTGTACTGGATAGGAATATGTTTCTCGGGATGAGTGGAAAGAGTTTGTGCCACACCCTTATTTGGGGGTATATGGCATGGTGATTGTGTATGTATGTATGTATAATAATATATAATAATATATAATAATAATAATAATAATATATAACTTTAAGCTAAGCCACACACTAGAGAAACTAGAAATGTGAAACATGAAATTTGAATATTTAGTGCAATTTGGGCTTAAATATGCAATTTATCAAAAAATTGTATAGAAATAAAATTATAGACAATGAAATTTCCTACAACTTTTATTTGAATCACTTTTTAATAGAACTTCCGGTTTAGAAGCTACGCGTTTTTAAATATCAAGAAATTTATTATATTTAATGCGCACAGAAATAAAAATGTTCCTATATTTAGTGTAATTTGGGCTTAAATATGCATTTTATCAAAAAATTGTATAGAAATAAAATTATAAACAATAAAATTTCTCGCAACTTTTATTTGCATCACTTTTTAATAGAACTTCCGGTTTAGAAGCTACGCGTTTTTAAATATCAAGAAATTTATTAATTTTCATGCACAAAAATAAAAATGTTTCTATATTTAGTGCAATTTGGACTTAAATATGCATTTTATCAAAAAATTGTATAGAAATAAAATTGTAGACAATAAAATTTCCTACAACTTTTATTTGCATCATTTTTTAATAGAACTTCCGGTTTAGAAGCTACGCGTTTTTAAATATCAAGAAATTTGTTAATTTTCATACACAAAAATAAAAATGTTTCTATATTTAGTGCAATTTGGGCTTAAATATGCATTTTATCAAAAATTTGTATAGAAATAAAATTATAGACAATAAAATTTCCTACAACTTTTATTTGCATCATTTTTTAATAGAACTTCCGGTTTAGAACCTACGCGTTTTTAAATATCAAGAAATTTGTTAATTTTCATACACAAAAATAAAAATGTTTCTATATTTAGTGCAATTTGGGCTTAAATATGCATTTTATCAAAAATTTGTATAGAAATAAAATTGTAGACAATAAAATTTCCTACAACTTTTATTTGCATCATTTTTTAATAGAACTTCCGGTTTAGAACCTACGCGTTTTTAAATATCAAGAAATTTGTTAATTTTCATACACAAAAATAAAAATGTTTCTATATTTAGTGCAATTTGGGCTTAAATATGCATTTTATCAAAAATTTGTATAGAAATAAAATTATAGACAATAAAATTTCCTACAACTTTTATTTGCATCATTTTTTAATAGAACTTCCGGTTTAGAACCTACGCGTTTTTAAATATCAAGAAATTTGTTAATTTTCATACACAAAAATAAAAATGTTTCTATATTTAGTGCAATTTGGGCTTAAATATGCATTTTATCAAAAAATTGTATAGAAATAAAATTATAAACAATAAAATTTCTCGCAACTTTTATTTGCATCACTTTTTAATAGAACTTCCGGTTTAGAAGCTACGCGTTTTTAAATATCAAGAAATTTATTAATTTTCATGCACAAAAATAAAAATGTTTCTATATTTAGTGCAATTTGGGCTTAAATATGCATTTTATCAAAAAATTGTATAGAAATAAAATTATAGACAATAAAATTTCCTACAACTTTTATTTGAATCACTTTTTAATAGAACTTCCGGTTTAGAACCTACGCGTTTTTAAATATCAAGAAATTTGTTAATTTTCATACACAAAAATAAAAATGTTTCTATATTTAGTGCAATTTGGACTTAAATATGCATTTTCTCAAAAATTTGTATAGAAATAAAATTATAGACAATAAAATTTCCTACAACTTTTATTTGAATCACTTTTTAATAGAACTTCCGGTTTAGAAGCTACGCGTTTTTAAATATCAAGAAATTTATTAATTTTCATGCACAAAAATGAAAATGTTTCTATATTTAATGCAATTTGAGCTTAAATATGCATTTTATCAAAAAATAGTATAGAAATAATATTATAGATAATAAAATTTCCTACAACTTTTATTTGAATCACTTTTTAATAGAACTTCCGGTTTAGAAGCTACACATTTTTAAATATCAAGAAATTTATTAATTTTCATGCACAAAAAAAAAATGTTTCTATATTTAATGCAATTTGAGCTTAAATATGCATTTTATCAAAAAATAGTATAGAAATAATATTATAGATAATGAAATTTCCTACAACTTTTATTTGAATCACTTTTTAATAGAACTTCCGGTTTAGAAGCTACACATTTTTAAATATCAAGAAATTTATTAATTTTCATGCACAAAAAAAAAATGTTTCTATATTTAATGCAATTTGAGCTTAAATATACATTTTATCAAAAAATAGTATAGAAATAATATTATAGATAATGAAATTTCCTACAACTTTTATTTGAATCACTTTTTAATAGAACTTCCGGTTTAGAAGCTACACATTTTTAAATATCAAGAAATTTATTAATTTTCATGCACAAAAAAAAAATGTTTCTATATTTAATGCAATTTGAGCTTAAATATACATTTTATCAAAAAATAGTATAGAAATAATATTATAGACAATGAAATTTCCTACAACTTTTATTTGAATCACTTTTTAATAGAACTTCCGGTTTATAAGCTACGCGTTTTTAAATATCAAGAAATTGTAATCTTGTAAAAAAACACTCATAATCTTGTGAAAAACTTTATAATCTTGTAAAAAACTTTATATATCTTGTAAAAAACATTCATAATCTTGTGAAAAACAGTCATAATCTTGTGAAAAACAGTCATAACCTTGTGAAAAACTTCATAATCTTGTGAAAAACACTCATAATCTTGTGCAAAACTTTATAATCTTATAAAAAAACAGTCATAATCTTGTGAAAAACACTCATAATCTTGTGAAAAACTTTATAATCTTGTAAAAAACAGTCATAACCTTGTGAAAAACACTCATAATCTTGTGAAAAACTTTATAATCTTGTAAAAAACACGCATAATTTTGTAAAAAACCAGTCATAATCTTGTAAAAAACTTTATAATTTTGTATAAAAACAGTCATAACCTTGTAAAAAACAGTCATAACCTTGTAAAAAAACAGTCATAACCTTGTGAAAAATAGTCATAACCTTATGAAATATAATAATAAATAAAATTTCTAGGTTAAATCTAATACCAACGATAAAACGCACACCCGGTATGCTACTAACTCGACTAACCGAAACTGATTTTATTAACTACATTGGTCAATCGATCGAAACACATTCCTACCATTATAATTTGATGGGCAAACTATTGATAAATAAACGTAGTGGCCTTGCATTTCAAGCCGATTTAGAACCAAATGAATACAGGAGGTTAGAGACTTTGTTGTTTGAAATTAATAACACACTTTGTGCTTTCATAACTTGCTTTTAGTTTTTTCTATATCTGTCTGTCTGTCTGTTCAGTTTGTTTGTTCGGTATAAATTTTACAACTACCTTGTGAAAAACAGTCATAACCTTGTGAAAATTTTTATAATCTTGTAAAAAACAGTCATAACCTTGTGAAAAATAGTCGTAAGTAAAAAAATAGTCGTAACCTTTAAAAAAAATAGTCGTAACCTTGTAAAAAAACAGTCATAACCTTGTGGAAAACAGTCATAATCTTGTGAAAAACTTTATAATCTTGTGAAAAACAGTCATAACCTTGTGAAAAACAGTCGTAACCTTGTGAAAAACAGTCGTAACTTTGTGAAAAACAGTCATAACCTTATGAAAAACTTCATAATCTTGTAAAAAAACAGTCATAATCTTGTAAAAAACAGTCGTAACTTTTTGAAAAACAGTCATAACTTTGTGAAAAACTTCTAAGCTTGTTAAAAAAACAGTCATAACCTTGTGAAAAACAGTCATAATCTTGTGAAAAACAGTCATAACCTTGTGAAAAACAGTCATAATCTTGTGAAAAACAGTCATAATCTTGTAAAAAACTTTATAATCTTGTGAAAAACTACATAATCTTGTGTGAAACAGTCATAACCTTGTGAAAAACACTCATAATCTTGTGAAAAAATTCATAATCTTGTGAAAAACTTTACAATCTTGTAAAAAAACAGTCATAATCTTGTAAAAAAAACAATCATAACTTTGTGAAAAACAGTCAATCTTGTAAAAAATTGCATAATCTTGTAAAAAAAACAGTCATAACCTTGTGAAAAACTTTATAATCTTGTAAAAAACAGTCATAATCTTGTAAAAAAAACAGTCATAACCTTGTAAAAAACAGTCATAACCTTGTGAAAAACTTTATAATCTTGTAAAAAAAACAGTCATAACCTTGTGAAAAACAGTCATAACCTTGTGAAAAACAGTCATAATCTTATTTTGTTCGGTGAAACTTTAAACCTAACCTAACAATTGAAAATGACAGCTACAATGCACACAATATTAACTCGGGATTCTTGCCTTTTGGAAACGTTTGTTTGTTTGTTTGTTTGTCTGTTTGGTATAAATTTTAACAATGCTTTTATTAACCTCTGTTTGTTTGTTTGTTACATTAATTTCTTATTAACAAAGTTTATTTGAATTTAATTGATTTCTGAACTGTTTTTTGTTTTGTTTTGGGTTCAGATTCGTCGCAGCAGCGCCAGCAATGGGCAACAGTTTATGGGATATGAGTAAATTTATCATGGAACAGATGAGCACTCTGCTAAATAATACAGCGAATTTCGATCGGCATGGTCAGCAACATGCTAAGCTAAGCTGTCAATTAGCAATCACTGAATATGGCGGACGAAGTAAGTTGCTAGGAAAATATATATATATATATATATATATATATATATATATATATATATATATATACCTATATATATATACATTAGGGGTGTTCGTTCGTTAAGTTTGTATCTGGGTGTTTAACATGTAATTTCGACAAATTGCGATATACTTCTTTCTCGAGTTAAATTCGGACCGGAGAAATACTTGGAATATTTTTTTGATAGACAATAAAAAGTTCTATAATTTGGTTTTAGTTTTAATTTGCTAGCATGTGCCGTTTGGGCGTTAAAATTTTTTTCGATTTTTTTCTCAAAAACTATGAGGTGTAAGAAAATAAGCATGATATGGAAAAATGTGGAATAATGAGTAGGATAATATTGAGTAAAGAAACCATTATTCTACGATTTTGAAAATTCTAAAATGTCTTTTAGAATTTTCAATAATTTTCCCTGCAAAATCAGTATGAGTTAGAGAAAAAAGTTACTTAGCTATTATGTAGCAAATTTTTTTTTTTGGTTTACTGAATTTTTTCAGATTTTTTTGAGCAAATTTTGAAAAAAATCTTAATTTTAATTTTTTCAAAATATAACTTTTTTCAAAATTTACTCAAAAAAATCTGAAAAAATTCAGTAAAATAGAGAAAAAATTTAGCTACATAATAGCTAAGTAACTTTTTTTTCTAACTTATACTGATTTAACAGGAAAAATTATTGAAAATTCTCAAAAACATTTAAAAAAAAATTCTAGCGCCCAAACGGCACATGCTACCAAATTAAAACTAGTACCAAATTATATAACTTTTTATTCCTTATCAAAAAGTATTCTAAGTATTTCTTCGAATTTTACTTCAGAAAGTAGTATTCTGCATATTATCAAAATCCCATATTATTGCCCTATATCAACCAAGCGAACGAACACCCTGTATATATAATATATTTAATTTTAATTTCTTATATATATATATATATATATATATATATATATATATATATATATATATATATATATATATATATAACTGAAAAGTAATAATAATTTTGTCCTGTAGATACATTCGATGTTGAATCGCATCAAAATGGCGGTTCGATGACAACAAAGAACCAAGTTAATTTAAATTTTACACTCAATTTAGATGATAGGTAAGTGTTTGGATATTTTCTAGGAAAATAATAACAACAATAGAAACAAAAATATAAGCGCAGCTGTTATCTGTTGTTTGTTAGCAACGTTGTTAAAAGAATTAACAATTTTTCTATTTCTTTGTTTCCAGTAATGAAACAACAACAACAATGTCTAACAACCATCAAACAACGCTAACAACCCGTAAAGATTATGACTATTTTTTACAAGGTTATGACTGTTTTTTATAAGGTTATGACTGTTTTTTACAAGATTATGAAGTTTTTCACAAGATTACTAGAAAACAATCAAAACCTTGTGAAAAACAGTCATAATTTTGTAAAAAAAAACGTAGAAACCTTGTAAAAAAAAAACATTAAAACATAACCTTGTGAAAAACAGTCATAACTTTGAGAAAAACAGACATAATCTTGTAAAAAAAACAGTCATAACCTTGTGAAAAACAGACAAAATCTTGTGAAAAACTTCATAATCTTGTAAAACAACAGTCATAATCTTGTGAAAAACAGACTTAATCTTGTGAAAAAAATAGTCATAATCTTGTGAAAAACAGTGATAACCTTGTGAAAAACAGTCATAACCTTGTAAAAAACAATCATAATCTTGTGGAAAACTTTATAATCTTGTAAAAAAAACAGTCATAATCTTGTAAAAAAACAGTCACAACCTTGTCAAAAACAGTCATAACCTTGTATAAAACAATCATAACCTTGTATAAAACAATCATAACCTTGTATAAAACAGTCAGAACCTTATTATCTTTATTGATTAATAATATATCATTTCTTTAGTAACAGTCATAACCTTGTAAAAAACAGTCATAACCTTGTGAAAAACAATCATAATCTTGTGAAAAACTTTCTAATCTTGTTTTCTATTTCTTCATTTCCAGCAATCAAACAACAGCATCAAACAACCATCAAACAACCCTAACAACCCGTAAACAACCAAACGTAACAATCAGTAAAACTGAACAACTCATAGATGACGACACCTTTGAACAGATTCTCAAGGTCACCGCTCAGCACGATGCAGTAATGGCCTATTACTACACGGATGAGAATAATAAAGTCAAGGTCACAGAAATATACGATGTAACTGATAGCGAGCACGTGGATATGCAAACGCTCAATGAACGTGAGACTAATATGCATTTGGAATATGATGATGATTGTTGTGATGATTGGAATGATGGACAAGGTTAGTTAATTGGTAATTAGTTAGATTAATTAGATTAATTTATAATTAGTTAGTTTAAAAATTTGTACCGAACAGACAAACAAACAGACAAGAAAACGAGTTAATATATTCTATATTCTAAGATGGACAAGGTAGTTATATAATTATATAATATATTAATGTTATATATGGGTTTACCCATATGCTGCTACAGTCATAACCTTGTGAAAAACAGTCGTAACTTTGTGAAAAATTTCATAATCATGTAAAAAAAAAAAGTCATAACCTTGTGAAAAACAGTCGTAACCTTGTGAAAAACAGTCATAACTTTGTGAAAAACACTCATAACCTTGTGAAAAACTTTATAATCTTGAAAAAAAAACAGTCATAACCTTGTGAAAAACAGTCGTAACTGTGAAAAACTTTTAATCTTGTAAAAAACAGTCATAACCTTGTGAAAAACAGTAAAACCTTGTAAAAAACAGACTTAACCTTGAGAAAAACAGACATAACCTAGTATAAAACAGACATAACCTTTTGAAAAACAGACATAATCTTGTGAAAAACAGTCATAACTTTGAGAAAAACAGACATAATCTTGTGAAAAACAATCTTAATCTTGTGAAAAACTTCATAATCTTGTAAAAAAATAGTTATAACCTTGTGAAAAAAAGTCATAACCTTGTAAAAAGTCATAACCTTGTGAAAAAAAGTCATAACCTTGTAAAAAGTCATAACCTTGTTGAAAATACTCATAACCTTTTGAAAAGTCATAACCAAAATTATCTATCTTTCTAGATATGTTCAACGACGATCAATACAGTATATCCGATCTATCGATCGAAGATTTCATCGATCGGGAAAACTCATCGATTTTCTCCGATCCGGAAAGCGAATGGACGTCGACTGAAAAACGGGAAAATCACGGAAAATTATCGCTCGAACCGAGTGATTCTCGGCCCGAAAGTGATCAACCACAAGACTCAACTACAATTACACCAACACAATCACAACCACAACTATCACAACCACAATTATCACAACCACAATTATCACAACCACCCGTTTATTTAAAACCCTTCCAATTAGGTGCAATGTCCTATGAAAATATTGACGACGAATTTTAAAAGGGCTTTAGCAACCACCCCCACCCCTCCACCTACTCTAAATGGTTAAAAGTGGGTTAGGTTAGGGTTGTTAAATGAGTTACCAGACTAAGTGTGTTTTTTCGAAAGAAAATTCTAAATACGTAAAATCAGTTTTGGAAAATAATTTGATGACAAAAATTACTTGATTAAAACAAAATTTTGCAGAAGATAGACTTAAAAGAACATAGATTTTGTGGAACATAGAATTTGAAGAACATAGATTTAAAAGAACATAGATTTTGTAGAACATAGATTTTGTAGAACATATATTTTGTAGAACATGATTTAAAAGAACATAGATGATGACAAAAATTACTTGATTAAAAAATATGTGTATTTTTCTTTTGTTCTTCCGGAAAATTAAAGAAAATTCTAAATACAATTTTACTATTGTACAAGAACAAAACCAGTTTTTGGAAAATAATTTGATGACAAAAATTACTTGATTCAAAAAAAAAATGGGTTTTTCTTTTATTCTTTAGAAAAAAATCAGTTTTGGAAAATAATTTGAAATCTTTTTTGACAAAAATTACTTGATTAAACAAAAAAATGTGTCTTTTTCTTTTGTTTTTCGGAAAAAAATCAGTTTTGGAAAATAATTTGAAATCTGTGTCGAGAAAAATTACTTGATTAAACAAAAAAATGTGTCTTTTTCTTTTGTTCTTCAGGAAAAATAAAAGAAAATTCTAAATACAATTTTACTATTGTATCAAGAAAAATATCAATTTTGGAAAATAATTTGATGATAAAAATTACTTGATTAAAACCAAAAAACAAATTAAAATATTTTAGTGTCTAAATAAAGAATGAATTTTAGTCGCATTTTCTTTACATCTAATATATATATATATATATATATATATATATATATATATATATATATATATATATATATATATATATATATATATATATATTAACATCTTAAACAAATTGAACTAGTTCGGAACAGTACAAAGCTTGCGCACAATATATGTGTAAAGTACAAGCTAAATACGTGTATACTGATTTGTTTCGGTAGTGGGTTGGAACAAACCTATCAAATTTAAGCTAGTACGAGTGTGTGTCTCAACAAAACTCCAAATAGTGCCTTTTCTCTATCGACTCGTGCACAACTTGTGATATTTTCTTGATAATAATTGCGCCAAACCTTAGATAGATAAATAATTCTAATTGCGCCAAACTTTAGATAGATATAGATAATTAATTCAGCTGTGTTATATATATACAGGGTGGCAACTTACGACTTATATAGAATTTTTAACATGGAATTTTCTACTTTGCAAAAGTGTGGTCCGTATTTTCGTGCTAAAGTTTTTGATCAAATATAAATAATATTAGAAAATAATAAAATAAGTAATTTTAAGAAAACATAAAAAGTACTTTTGACAAAATGAAGTAAAAATACAGAGCCCTATAATTTAAAACCATCCCTGTATAAACTATCGGGTAATATTAATATTATTTAATATTAATAAATCCGAGGTTTCACGCAAATGGACCAAATAACTTGCCTTTTAGTTAATTTAATTTATATATATATAATTAATATAAACAAATATTTAAATAAATAGATTGTATTTTTCTAGTATTATATATATTTATATGTATATATATATATATATATATACAGGGTGGCCGAAAAATCGCTTAACCGAAAAAATAGCATAATCTCAAAAATGTTAATCTATTTATAGCTTGGATAAAAAATGTTCCTGAAACGGCATATTTTGAAATTTTTAAATTATATTATGTTCGGTAAAGCAATTTTTCGGTCACCCTGTATATATATATATTATAATTATTGTTACAATTAATTTTGGGAATTTTTTTTCAATACTATTAAAAAAACAAAAAAATGTAAAAAAAAATATAATAATATAGACTTTATTACCTAATTCCATTTCAATAGTTTTTTATAATTGTTACAAATATATATATTTATACAAAATAAAATTTTATAAAATTATATTATTAGTAAATTTTTTTTTTCTTCTGTTCCTTTTTAATATAAAATTAATTAATTATTAATATCCAGTGTTGCCAACTTTCCGAGAAAAAAATTACTAAAGTTTTTAAAAATATATTATGGCCATGTTATTTAACTGATTTTACTCAAATTTTCACAAAAGATTCTTCTAGTAATCATATAATTTATGTAATTTTAACAAAATACAGTGTTGCCAACTTTCCGAGAAAAAAAATTACTAAAATTTTTAAAAATTTATTATGATCACTATATTTAACTGATTTTAATTAAATTTTCATAAAAGATTCTCCTAGTGACTAAATAATTTATGCAATTTTAATAAAATACAGTGTTGCCAACTTATCGAGAAAAAAAATCACAATTTTTTTTAAAAATTTATTGTGGCTACATTATTTATTCGATTTTGTTTAAATTTTCGGAAAAGTTTTTCCTAGTGCCCACATAAATTATAATATTATTAAAATACAGTGTTGCCAACTTTCCGAGAAATGTCAAAGTGGTCTATATATGGGTTTACCCATATACTTCTATTCTTGTTATAATTGTTACATATATATATATATATATATATATATATATATATATATATATATAAATAAATATATTTATACAAAATAAAATTTTATACAATTATTATATTATTAGTAAAATTTTATTTACATTTGTTCCTTCTTAATATAAAATAAAAACTGTAAATATTATAGATTTATGTCTTTAATTTCCCTTTTCCCGCTTAAAAATTCTAAAACTACAAAAAAATATAACGCCTCGATTTTTTTTTTGATTTTTTCAAAAAAACCATCAAAATATCCTTAAATTAAATATACATTTGTTGAGGAAAAAGTTAAAAACAGATGCTGTGTTGTATTTATTTTTTTCCCAATTTCATCCCTTAAATTTAGTTAAAATCTTTAATCGCAAATATCTCGAAAACGGCTGGGAATTTCGCAAAAATAACGAATTTTGCCGTCCCCTTACGAACTCCTAGATAAACCAGGTACGTACTACAACATATCCAAAAATCAACCCCCTAGGACACCCCCTTATTAATTAAGCCAACATCCAAAACTGTGTTAAAAATAAAAGAAAAATTTCAAGTTTTCTCCAAATTTGTTGCGAAAAATCAAAAGTTGTATCAGGAGAACATAATTGTTTGCAAACGTAACTTGTTTTCTCCAAATGTTTAATTTTAATGCGAAAAAATCAAAAGTTGTATCAGGAGAACATAATTGTTTGCAAACGTAACTTGTTTGCTCCAAATGTTTCATTTCTTGCTTAAAAATCAAAAGTTGTATCAGGAGAACATAATTGTTTGTAAACGTAACTTGTTTGCTCCAAATGTTTCATTTCTTGCGAAATATCAAAAGTTGTATCAGGAGAACATAATTGTTTGCAAACGTAACTTGTTTTCTCCAAATGTTTCATTTCTTGCGTAAAAATCAAAAGTTGTATCAGGAGATCATAATTGTTTGCAATGAACATTTGTTTACTTAACCTTGTAAAAAACAGTCATAACCTTGTAAAAAACAGTCATAACCTTGTAAAAAAACAGTCATAACCTTGTAAAAAAAACAGTCATAACCTTGTAAAAAAACTGTCATAACCTTGTAAAAAAACAGTAATAACCTTGTATAAAACAGTCATAACCTTGTAAAAAACAGTCATAACCTTGTAAAAAACAGTTATAACCTTGAATAAAACAGTCATAACCTTGTATAAAACAGTCATAACCTTGTATAAAACAGGAAACGCGAAATTTTATCAGGAAAACAAGAAAAAAATTGAAATTTTTTTTATATTTTTATCATAGTTGGATCAAAATGTATCAAAATGTATCAATGTATCAATAATAATAATTAATAATTAATATTAATTAATAATAATAATTAATATTAATTAATAATAATAATTAATATTAATTAATAATAATAATTAATATTAATTAATAATAATAATTAATATTAATTAATAATAATAATTAATATTAATTAATAATATTTAATATAATTGCGATATTTAGTTAGTAAAACGCCTGAAAATCAGACAAATTTCTTCACTTCGCTGTTCAAACAGTTGCATATATTTCAGGCGTAATATGCAATTTTTGCTGCTAAACTGCGGATTGTATAAGTATAATCCTAAGATTTAACCGAAGATTTTACGGGATTTTAGCATAATTTTTCGTTCATTTTATAGATTTTAAGTAAGATTGTAATAATTTTATCACGATTTTCCGGTTGATTTTACTGATTTTATTTGAAATTTTCAAATTGTAAAATAGAAATCTTACTCGAGATTTTTAAAAAGATTTATTTGAATGATATTTTGATGGTATACGTTTGCAGGTGGACGTCCGATGAGTAGTTGGAGTGGTGGTAGGTGATTGAAAAAGTGGCTTGCGTGCAGCGAAAGTTTCCAAGTAGTAGGAATAGAAGAGCATGCTATGAGAGGAGGAATTATGGAATGTGGATGTGTGTGCGAAAGTTGCTTGTGCTGGATAGGAATATGTGAATATGTTTGTTGAAAAAGAGTTTGTGCCACACCTTTATTTGGGTACATGGCTTGGTGATTGTGTTATGACTGTTTTTCACAAGATTATGGCTGTTTTTCACAAGGTTATGACTGTTTTTTTACAAGATTAAAAGTTTTTCACAAAGTTACGACTGTTTTTCACAAGGTTATGATTGTTTTTTTTACAAAATTATGAAGTTTTTCACAAGATTATGACTGTTTTCTACAAGGTTATGACTGTTTTTCACAAGGTTATGACTGTTTTTCACAAGGTTATGCCTGTTTTTCACAGGATTATGTCTATTTTTCACAAGATTATGTCTGTTTTTCACAAGATTATGACTGTTTTTTTACAAGATTATGAAGTTTTTCACAAGGTTACGACTGTTTTTCACAAGGTTATGATTGTTTTTTTACAAAATTCTGAAGTTTTTCACAAGATTATGACTGTTTTCTACAAGGTTATGACTGTTTTTCACAAGGTTATGACTGTTTTTCACAAGGTTATGCCTGTTTTTCACAGGATTATGTCTATTTTTCACAAGATTATGACTGTTTTTCACAAGATTATGACTGTTTTTTTACAAGATTATAAAGTTTTTCACAAGGTTACAACTGTTTTTCACAAGGTTACGACTGTTTTTTACAAGGTTATGACAGTTTTTTTACAAGATTAAAAGTTTTTCACAAAGTTACGACTGTTTTTCACAAAGTTACGACTGTTTTTCACAAGGTTATGACTGTAGCAGCATATGGGTAAACCCATATATAATATTAATATATTCTATAATGTATGTATGAAAAAAATTAGCGAGTGAGAGAAATTATTGTAAAAATAATAAAAATCGATTTTTTTTTTCAAAGTGCAAATTTTTCATTTATTATTGTAATTATATTTATTACATGTTTTTTGTACAATTATTTGATAAACAACAACAACAACAGAAAAATATTAAATCACATTCTTTTCAAATAAATTAATAATAATAATAATAATTGTTAGGTTATTATTTCCTAACAATGACAAATTACAAAATAAACAATCTAAATATTTTTCTATTTTTTAGTACTTAATTCATTCTTGAAAATACTTTAGTGTTTCTAATAATAATAATAATAATAATAATAATAATAATAATAATAATATAGAAATATAATTAATATATAATTAATAATATAATTAATTTGAGTAAAATCGGTTAAATAACATGGCAATAATAAAATTTTTAAAACTTTAGTAATTTTTTTCTCGGAAAGTTGGCAACACTGGATATTAATAAAATTATATAATTAATGGGAGCATTAGGGAAATCTTTTCTGAAAATCTCATCAAAATCGGATAAATAACGTAGCCAATATGAATTTTTAAAAACTTTAGTAATTTTTTCTCGGAAAGTTTGCAGGCACTGGAAAAACATAAAACCACATGACCATCTTGGGCACTATTATATAATTATATTATTAATACAATAAAATTATTTAAAATCATGGTAAAAGTCTATTAAAATATTGTAAAATTTCTGAAATTTCGTATAAAATCGGTAAAATAAACTGAAAATCGCTACAATCTTAATAATCATACTTAAAATCTTGGTAAAATCATTTAAAATCTTAATAAAATTCTTTAAAATTATGATAAAATATATTAAAAATATAATAAAATCCCTGAAATTCCGCAAAATAAATGGAAAATCGCCACAATTATAATAATCATATTTAAAATCTGTTAAAAATACTCTTAAAATTGCTTAAAAAAATTTTAAATTCCCGAAATTTCGCATAAAATGATAAAATTACTAATAAAACATTTTGAGGTTCACTGGTTTTTATACACCAAATATGGACGTTCCGATGTTCACGCATGCGCAAATCTTGTTTTTTTTTTAATATTCGTGAATACAGCAACTTCTCGGGACTCGATTACTTACTCCAGCCTAGTTTTCTTCAAGAAAATCTAACCAAAAAACTCGAAATTGTTTTTCGACAAACACCAGTATTATTGCAAGGTAAGAAAAACTGATTATTAAATATTATGGTCGTTAATTAATTTTTCAATTTTATAAATATCAGATTTCGTTAATTATTACACAATAAATAAAAGTATTGGAAAAAGTTATTTTATGTTATCTGTAATATAAGAGTGCACGTGCTATATATAATTTCTAATTATTATTTGAAAATGCAATTTTCATATTATAATCAATTAATTTTAATATCTGAATGATAAATGTTTGCTAAAAAATATATAATATATGATACAGAATGTGGATTACCCATTAGATGTTTTTTTTTTTTTTTTACTAAAAATGCCTTTCCAAACTTGATTTTGCAATAAAATTATTACAAAAATGTTAAATATAGGTACATAGAAAACGCATTATCATACTGGTTATTAAATAAACTAAATAAATAATATATCTAGGACCAAAATAAAAATTGGTACCAGTAGATCAAGTCAAAGTTTGTAATAAATTAAATTAAAATTAACGTTAACATAATATAACTAATACAAACATCATAATACTTTTTTAAGTAATTTAATATTTTAACGAATTAATTTGATTTATAGAAATGACTATTATTAATTTACTATTGTAATAAATATTTAACCTTATCACTCAAAATTTTGTTTTTGTAAAAAATAAGTATTAAAATTCAATACAGTTTCGGATTAAGTGAGGGAGTGCTGATTTATATTTTTCATTTTTATCTTTCGTTAAAATGCATTATAATTAATAACTGTTTATTATTTTCAATTTGTTTAGGCCCAAAATGAAAGTACCAGCCGCAATTCTCGAGCAGTTAAAATGCAATAAATGTAATGGATTTTTGTCGTCCGCTCCGATAAATCTCACCGCCGAAATGAAAGTAATTTGTGGTCAATGTTCCAGTCTTGAAGACGAAGAAACCATTTTCCGTCTGGACCAGTACGAAGCAGTGGCTGGTCTTTTAAAGTTTCCTTGCAAAAATCAAGAAAATGGTTGTAGAAAAATAGTTAATTTTAATGATCAATCTGAGCATGAAATTCACTGTAAATTTAACTGTATTACTTGTCCGGTAATGCCATCCGGTTCATGCGAATGGACCGGAAAGAAAACTGATTTATTTCAACATGTTGAAGATAAACATCCAGATAAAATATTACAGAACTCTTGTAATTTATCTCATGACATTACCACATCAAGCGAAAAATCATTCCTGCTGTTGGCGTTTAATGTTTTATTTTTATTGCACACGAAAGTATGCATTGTGAGTAGAAATATCTATCATTCGTTACGACATTTCGGTGATCCAAATTTGGCATCTAACTACGATTTCACCTTGAATATTAAACGAGATAAGTGTTTTTATTCAACAAATGAAGACGTTATTCCAGAAGAATTACGAGTTATACAGATAAATACTGCAATTGAAACGAAAATAGATGCTTTAATTGCAATGATGCGTGGATATGATGGGACAACCTTCAATATTACTGTAAGAAAGTTAGTGGAAGATGAAGAAGACGGAAATAAAGAAATTGTGATATTAAAATGTGGAAAATGTTTCGATAAAAATGTATATAAGAAAACATATCATGTAGATAATAGCTGGTGGTGTAAAAGTTGCACTCCAGCACATAGAATTTGCAAAAATGATCAATTAGGTTGTACATATAAAGATATTCCAAGCAAACGTATACTACATGAGCTGGTCTTTTGTAAATATCGCAAAGATTGTTGTTTGTGTAAAAATACAAATTTCGAATTTTTGTTGCAGCATTATAAATTAGAACATAGTATTGTAGCTTGTAGATCAAATGGTGAATGGTGTATTACATTTGATAATACTAAATGGACATATTTTTATATTTCTCATGAAATAGATGATATTATATTAGAATATCGCAAAAACGATAAATGTTATGAAATTTGGTTGTGTACTGCAACGTCACCCAGCTATAATCTATATAATTGTGTTTTACATATAACGGATTCTGTAACTTTAAATTTATTTGAGAAAAAAATGAATGTTCTATATGAAAAAACTAAAGAAAACTATGCAGATTATTTCTTAGAATTAGAAGCAAAAGATTTTAAGTCAGACAAATTCTTTATTAAATTAGATATTACCAGAGTATAAGATTCAGAATGTACATATGTATTTTCATTATTTATAATTATTATATATAACATTGTAGACTTTTTTTAATTTTTAGAATCATTGTATTATTTCTTTGATATGACATAAACTTGTTTTTAAAATAAAAACATTCATATTTGTATTGTTATAAACTTATATTTTACCTTTAAGTATAAACTGTAATATTTCTTATTTAATAAATTTTCTCATTTTGTAAGATTTAATTTGAAACTAGGTTAGAAAAGTTTTATAAAAATGAAATAAAAAGATTTATTAGAGTGTATATCATTGTTTTTTTTTTCATTTTCATTATAAAGAAAATCGGAAATGCAAATTTTTCCCAACTGAAAACATATTTTGCTTTTTTCATATAAATAAAATTATTTTAATAAACTTCAAAGAATTAATCTGTCCGGTAAAACACATCCAATACATTGTTATTGAATGCAATAATACGTCAAACCAGAGGTGTGGAGTCGCTTCCAAATTTAGCGACTACAGTTTCGGATCGAATCCAACTCCGACTCAAACAACGACTCCAACTTCGATTCCGGTCCAATAAAAAAAAAACGGAGAGGGCCTGTTTAAAACGATTCCGATTCAGCACACTAATGACAAAAATGACTCCAACTCCGGCTCCACAGCCCTGCGTCAAACCCGCGATTAAAGCAGAACACCCCATTGAAACATCTGAAAAAATATGATTAAAAATTTCTAAAAACACGTTTTCAACTTGATCCGCCTCTCTAAATGTTGTCCGATTGGCTTCAAATTTTAGGAATCTGAATGATTTTAAACGGTGAATAATATACTAGTAGAAGAGCGAAGACAACAAATATCGATTTCTTTTTGATCCAGTTTTGACTGCGCAGATAAAAATCAATCTGCTATACAGATTTCTCTCATTGCATACTCATTCCGAAACCTCTTAATTTTCAAACATAAACACACGCTATGATTTTTTAACTGCAGGATTTCGATCTGTGTAGTTAAAACTGTACAATAAACTTAATCTGTATGGGCTGCATTGCGATATTTTATAAGTTATTTGCCGTTCCATAAATGCATTTTTGTTTAATTGACGATACATAGATTCCCTCTTTAGTCAGCATTTTATTAGTAGAAATCTTTAGAAAAAAGAATTTCTTTTCTTGAATAATTCAATATTTAAATTAAATTGCATTAACTGTTATTATAGCTATACATATTTATTCATATCAAGGAAAAAAAATCATAATACTCTGATAGGTTACATTTGAATTTGTGTTAGCTGTCAAAATAAGTATGAAGTTATGTTCATTCATGTACATAAGTTTTATTTTGTTTGTTTTATTATGCCTTCACTAGATGGAAGCACTAATCACACATAAATATTTAAAATATTTTGAGTTTTAAATAAATATAATAATAATATAATTGAAATAAATACCAAGTACATTTAATTTCGGTAAACTGCAACTTTCAGCACATACCATTCGTAAGATTGGGTAAGTGTCATAAAATTTTATTTTAATTTTGTTTTTAAATTTGACGGGTTTGCCGCGATATTAAAACAAATTTCTGTAGTAGCAAATATTACGAATATTCCAGCTTTTGCAACCTACTTACCTTATAAATGATTGGCTAAATAATATTTACAATATTTGTATTTTTAGATAGATATAGATAATTAATTCAGCTGTGTTATATATATACAGGGTGGCAACTTACGACTTATATAGAATTTTTAACATGGAATTTTCTACTTTGCAAATGTGTGGTCCGTATTTTCGTGCTAAAGTTTTTGATCAAATATAAATAATATTAGAAAATAATAAAATAAGTAATTTTAAGAAAACGTAAAAAGTACTTTTGACAAAATGAAGTAAAAATACAGAGCCCTATATTTTTAAACCATCCCTGTATAACCTATCGGGTAATATTAATATTATCTAATATTAATAAATCCGGGGTTTCACGCAAATGGACCAAATAACTTGCCTTTTAGTTAATTTAATTTATATATATATAATTAATATAAACAAATATTTAAATAAATAGATTGTATTTTTCTAGTATTATATATATTTATATATAAATATATACAGGGTGACCGAAAAATCGCTTAACCGAAAAAATAGCATAATCTCCAAAAATATTAATCTATTTATAGCTTAGATAAAAAATGTTCCTAAAACGGCATACTTTGAAATTTTTAAATTATATTATGTTCAGTAAAGCGATTTTTCGGCCACCCTGTATATATATTATAATTATTGTTACAATTAATTTTGGGAATTTTTTCAATACTATTAAAAAAACAAAAAAATTAAAAAAAAAATAATAATATAGACTTTATTACCTAATTCCATTTCAATAGTTTTTTATAATTGTTACAAATATATTTATACAAAATAAAATTTTATACTATTATTAGTAAAATTTTATTTTCATTTGTTCCTTCTTAATATAAAATAAAAACTGTAAATATTATATATTTATGTCTTTAATTTCCTTTTCCCGTTCAAAAATTCTAAAAATACAAAAATATAACGCCTCGATTTTTTTTTTTTTGAATTTTTAAAAAAAAACATTGAAATATCCTTAAATTAAATATACATTTGTTGAGGAAAAAGTTAAAAACAGATGCTGTGTTGTATTTATTTTTTTCCCAATTTCATCCCTTAAAATTAGTTAAAATCTTTAATCGCAAATATCTCGAAAACGGCTGGGAATTTCGCAAAAATAACGAATTTTGCCGTCCCCTTACGAACACTAAGATAAACCAGGTACGTACTACAACATATCCAAAAATCAACCCCCTAGGACACACCCTTATTAATTAAGCCAACCCCTCAAAACTGTGATAAAAATAAGATAAAAATATGCGAAAAAATCAAAAGTTGTATCAGGAGAACATAATTGTTTGCAAACGTAACTTGTTTTCTCAAAAATGTTTAATTTCTTGTAAAAAAATTAAAAGTTGTATCAGGAGAACATAATTGTTTGCAAACGTAACTTGTTTTCTCCAAATGTTTCATTTCTTGCGAAAAAATCAAAAGTTGTATCAGGAGAACATAATTGTTTGCAAACGTAACTTGTTTTTTCCAAATGTTTCATTTCTTGCGAAAAATCAAAAGTTGTATCAGGAGAACATAATTGTTTAGAAACGTAACTTGATTTCTACAAATGTTTCATTTCTTGCGAAAAAAAATCAAAAGTTGTATCAGGAGAACATAATTGTTTGCAAACGTAACTTGTTTTCTCAAAAATGTTTAATTTCTTGTAAAAAAATCAAAAGTTGTATCAGGAGAACATAATTGTTTGCAAACGTAACTTGTTTTCTCCAAATGTTTCATTTCTTGCGTAAAAATCAAAAATTGTATCAGGAAAGCGTAAAATGCAAGATTTGTATCAGGAAAGCGTTAAATGAAACATTTTTACGCGAAATTTTATCAGGAAAACAAGATGAAAATTGAAATGTATCAATCAATGTATCAATATGATACATTGATACATTTTGATACATTGATACATTTCACTGAATAAAAACAATGGCGCACCATCTCTTTTAGGTTAAAATTCTGTATTAATATTTAATAATTAATATTAATTAATAATAATAATAATAATAATAATTAATAATAATAATAATAATAATAATTAATAATATTTAATAATATTTATTTATAATTGAGATATTTTCTTAATAAAACGCCTGAAAATCAGGCAAATTTCTTCACTTACCTGTTCAAACAGTTGCATATATTTCAGGCGTAATATGCAATTTTTGCTGCTAAACTGCGGTTTGTATAAGTATAATCCTAGGATTTAACCGAAGATTTTACGAGATTTTAGCATGATTTTTTGTTGATTTTATAGATTTTAAGTAAAATTGTAATGATTTTACCACGAATTTTCGGTTGATTTTACTGATTTTATATGAAATTTTTAAAATTGTAGAAATCTTACTCGAGACTTTAAATAATTATAAAATCATATACAAATTATTTAAGGGGTGTTTTAATTCATCTTCAAAAACATATTTAAGTAAATATACTCTAAATATTTATCGAACTATTAATGATTTTACCGATTTTAGCTATAATTTTAAAAATTTTACCATGATTTTAATAAATTTGTACACCAGATTTTACAAGTGGTTCCCCTCTCGGATTTTATATAATTATAATATAGATAATATATAAATATATATATATATATATATATATATATATTATAATTATATATATATAATATATATAATATGTATATATTCTAGATAGTTTTTCGATCTAATAATAAGATATTTTAACCGAAATTTACCAGAAATATGCGAAATATTTAATTTTGAAATAAAAACATTTACGTTTTTGAAAATAAATAACTAATAATAATAATAGTAAATATTGTTCCAGAATTTATTTTAGTGACCAATTTTCAAATTTGAATTTCATTTATCGTGAGAATAAATTTTTATTTGGAAGAAGGAAATAGGAGAAATCGGGGGTGGAAGTTGATTTAAATTATTATTAAAATTTTTAAAAAATTAATTTATTTAAGTAATTTTAAAATTTGTTCTTATAGATTATAATATACAGAACACACATTATATATAATTGAGAATTATATATATATATATATATATATATATATATATATATATATATATATATATATAAATATTAATACAAATAAATTCCTAACAAAATAATACTCAAACGCAAGATATGAAAAAAAAAAAATAATTTCCATCATAAATCAGTTAACGAAATATGAACATTATTTTTAACAGTGTATATATATTTTTATATATAGATTATTTACAAAGATGCAAAAATTAACTAAAAATTTACTATCATCTAAAAATACTAAAAATAAAAGAAGAAAATATAATCATGAGTAAATATAAATAATTTTTAAAATTATTTATTCATAAAAATAATATATATTTAAAATTTAATCTTCGGATTTGTTTTTAAAATAACAAACACTGAAGTGAAAGAAAAAAAAACAAAAGAAAAATGATTATTTATTTTACCTAAACGACTAGAAATGATTTGAAAATAAAATTCTCATCAAATTAGTTTTATTTGTCACCAATAATCAATAATGACCGATAATAATCTATATTATTTATACATAATTTTTAGAAAATTATGTCTCGTTCGAAATAAAAAATATATATATATATAAATATAGGCGCTGTCTATTTTGCACCTTAAAACAGGAAACCAGAAACACGAAAACACGAGAAACACGGAAACACGAAAACACGAGAAACAGGAAACCAGAAACAGGAAACCAGAAACACGAAAATTCGAAATTAAAACTAGAAAATAATAATATGGAAACGCGAAACTTGAAATTAAAACCAGAGAAAATGGATATGGAAACGCAAATATTTGAATATTATTATGTGAATATCGTGATATTCGCGTTTCCATATCCATTTTCTCTGGTTTTAATTTCAATTTTCGTGTTTTAATTTCAAGTTTCGCATTTCCATATTATATTTTCTGGTTTTAATTTCGAATTTTCATGTTTCTGATTTGCCGGGTAAAAGCGGCAACACTGTATTTCGTGTTTCCTGTTTCTCGTGTTTCTGGTTTCCGTGTTTCCGGTTTCTCGTGTTTTCGTGTTTCTGGTTTCCTGTTTTAAGATGCAAAATAAACATTTCCATAAATATAACTAACTTTGTCCGTCCCCCATTCCATCCGAAAAAAAAAAATTGTAGTAAAAACAAATATAAAAATGCAACATAGCAAAATTTCTTACGGAATCTCAGAATTTTCATTTTAACGAACCGTTATTTTTAACGGACGCGATATAAAATACACGTGTAAGTCAGTCAATAAAAAAGTTGGTTGCATTTTTCTTTTGTTTTGTTTCGTTTTTTTACAAAACTTTTTTGTCCATGAAACAAAGTGAGCGACAGAAAGAGGTTGTACAAAAAGTCAATTAATTATTTTGTATTTCTTCAAATTTCAATTCAACTCAAAACTCAAAAAACTCAAGGTCAAGTCACACAAATGAAATACTTCACAATAATAACAATTATCATCATTTGAAATGAAAAATACTTAATGATCTCAGATCAAAAATCATTATTTTATATAATTTTTTAGGTAAGGTTAGGTTGTATGTGGGTGGGTGGAGGGGGTCAAATTCAATTCAATCTTGGGTTGTTGTGGCGGCCATTTTGTTTTCTTGCAAACTATAGTTGTGGTGTTGAAGAGATACGCAGTAGTAGGAGTGGGGGAGGGGATTGGTGACCACCGGTGGAAGCCAACTAAATAGTCGATGATGCTACACTGTAACAAAAAAATTAACAATGAAAATCCATTTGACACAATTTACAAAAAAAAAGTATTTTTACAACAAAAATGTATTTTTATATGTAAAATTACACTTAAAATATGTAAATATTTACATAACTACTTGTAATATGTTCCACTTTTTCAAGTAATTATTACATTTGTGAATGTAAATATTACATTTGTGAATGAAAATATTAGTTTAAGTTAGGTTAGGTGAGTACGTAACCTAACCTACATTTATGTGTACATTAATAAATGTAACAATTCATTTACTGTTGTAAATATTACATTTATTGTTGTAAATATTACATTGATTAATATAAATATTACATTGATTAATGTAATTATTACATTTACTAATCTCATTATTACATTTGTGAATGTAAATATTATATTTATGCATACATATTTACATTAATAAATGTAACAATTACATTCACTGTTGTAAATATTACATTGATTAATATAAATATTACATTTATTAATGTAATTATTACATTTACTAATGTCATTATCACATTTTTTACATTTTTATATAAAAATATATTTGTATAATTACATAAAATAAGTATTCAAATGTGAAAATACATAAAAATTGTAAAATTCAAATAATATAAGAAAGTTTCTGTAATATTTACAAAGTTTTAGTAAATTTACACGAAAAAAATTGTAAAATTGTAAAATTACCATGATTATCATTTATGTAAAATTACAAGACAAAAAATTGTAAAATTGTAAAATTACCATGATTATCATTTATGTAAAATTACAAGACAAAAAATTGTAAAATTGTAAAATTACCATAATTATCATTTACGTAAATTTACAAAAAAATAATTGTAAAATTGTAAAATTACCATGATTATCATTTATGTAAATTTACAAGAAAAAAATTGTAAAATTGTAAAATTACCATGATTATCATTTATGTAAAATTACAAGAAAAAAATTGTAAAATTGTAAAATTACCATGATTATCATAAAAAATTGTAAAATTGTAAAATTACCATGATTATCATTTATGTAAAATTACACCGCATATTTTTATTACAGTGATAGCCAATGTCAAACGCATGATTCTTTCGAAACCGAGGATTGCTGCTGAGTTGCTGCAGCAATATTCGATGTAATGGCAGTAGTGTTTGGACACGTGCAGTCTTCTATCGTTGTCGTGCAGCATTCGCAGCATTTTATTTCAGCTGCTGTTGCAGCTGCAGTTGCATCAGTGGTTGGTTGCGCCAAAAGTAATGCGCCCTGTTCCATTTCGTTAAGTTCCTGCAACCGGTTGCTAAAGCTGCCGAAACTGTTGCGCTGGCGGCATAGATAGGGGGTGTCCCCAGGGGATGGTGTATCTCGACCACCCTGTATATAAACATTGGTTGATATTATACATACATACATTATACATTATACATACATACATATATATCACCCTGTATAAAACAATTTTACAATTCTGAATAAACTGTGTTATTTGAACATAAAAAATACAAATACATACATACATACATACACAATCACGCCATATACCCAAAAGGGTAACTACTCATCGGACGTCCACCTGCAAACGTATATACCATATCAAAATCATTCAAATAAATCTTTTCAACAGCAAACGTTCATTAGACGCCTTAAACTTTCTATGAATTCCTAGAACTTTTTAAAACTTTCCAAAACTTTTTAAAACTTTCTTAAACTTCCTAGAACTTCCTAGAACTCTTTAAAACTATTAAAAACTTTCTTAAACTTCCTATAAATTCCTAGAACTTCCTAAAACATTTTAAAACTTTCCAAAACTTTCTTAAACTTCCTAGAACTTCCTAGAACTCTTTAAAACTTTCCAAAACTTCTTAAAACTTTCTTAAACTTCCTAGAACATCCTAGCACTTCCTAAAACTTTTTAAAATTTTCCAAAACTTCTTGAAACTTTCTTAAAACTTTCTTAAACTTCTTAGAACTTCCTAGAACATTTTAAAACTTTCCAAAACTTCTTAAACTTTCTTAAACTTCCTAGAACATCCTAGAACTTTCCAAAACTTCTTAAAACTTTCTTGAACTTCCTATAAATTCCTAGAACTTCCTAAAACATTTTAAAACTTTCCAAAACTTCTTGAAACTTTCTTAAACTTCCTAGAATATCCTACAACTTTCTAGAACTTTTTAAAACTTTCCAAAACTTCTTAAGAAATTTTAAAACTTTCTTAAACTTCCTACAACGTTTTAAAACTTTCTAAAAATTCTTCAAACTTTCTTAAACTACTCATCTGAGATCCACGTAAACGTATATCATCAAAATCATTCAAATCTTTCTAACAGCAAACATTCTTTAGACACGCGCTCAACATAGCTCCGAACCATCTTAACTGACTAACACCAACTTCTCACTCATTCATTCAAAATATTAAATATCAAAATAATAATTACCAGGCAATTGATTTCATGCAAAGGGAGAGTGTAGCATGGTGAGGTGCAGGGATTCAGCAATGGGTCATAATATTATACAAGCATCTTCAACCATCTTCAACTACTTGGAATGGGGAGGTCAAGTATTTTACATAATTTTAACTAAGGTTGTATTAGTATTTTACATGATTTTAACTAAGGTTGTTAAGTATTTTACACAGTGGCGTAGCTAGAAACTTGTCAAGGGGGGGGGGTTAATAATATTAATCAATAAAGATAATCTTGTGAAAAACAGACATAATCTTGTGAAAAACAAACATAATCTTGTGAAAAACAGACATAATCTTGTTCGAAACTTCATAATCTTGTAAAAAAAACAGTCATAACCTTGTAAAAAACAGTCATAACCTTGTGAAAAACACACATAATGTTGTGAAAACAGACATAACCTTGTAAAAAACAGTCATAATCTTCTGAAAAACATACATAATCTTGTGAAAAACATACATAATCTTGTAAAAAACAGTCATAACCTTGTAAAAAACAGTCATAACCTTGTAAAAAACAGTCATAACCTTGTAAAAAACAGTCATAACCTTGTAAAAAACAGTCATAACCTTGTAAAAAACAGTCATAACCTTGTAAAAAACAGTCATAACCTTGTAAAAAACAGTCATAATCTTGTAAAAAACAGTCATAACCTTGTAAATAACAGTCATAACCTTGTTAATAACAGTCATAATCTTGTAAAAAAACAGTCATAACCTTGTAAAAAACAGTCATAATCTTGTAAAAAACAGTCATAACCTTGTAAATAACAATCACAATCTTGTACAAACCAGTCCTAACCTTGTAAAAAAACAGTCATAACCTTTAATAAAACAGTCATAACCTTGTAAAAAAAAACAGTCATAACCTTGTAAAAAACAGTCATAACCTTGTGTTCACAGTCATAACCTTGTGTTCACAGTCATAACCTTGTAAAAAACAGTCATAACCTTGTTCACAGTGTCCTTAGGGGGGTGGGGGATAATTTCAACCCCCCCTACCACCCCCACCTAGCTACACCACTGTATTTTCCACAATATATATAATAATACAAAAGCGCATCGTCAGTCCAGTCGTCAGTCCAGTCGTCAGTCGAAAAAACTCTTAACATTACCTGCTTGGATGGTCCACAACATGTGGATAGTGCGCACGTGTGACTGTCATTTGTTTTCGGACAATCCAGCACGCAATCCTCGCTCTTGTGCTCCTTTTCCAGCTCGTTATCGTATTTATCGTACAGTTCGATGAATTCCGGTTGAATTGTAGTTGAATGAATGCCTTCGTTGTGGAAGAACTCCTTTACCTGGATAGATACACAAATGACATGTTTTAACTAAGGTTGTTGTTAGTATTTTATGTGATTTTAACTAAGATTGTGGTTTACTTAATTTGAAGTAAGGTTGTATGTATGTATATGATTTTATGTAAGATTATAGGGATTTTTGTAAGTATTTTACATAATTTTAAGTAAGATATAAGGATTTCTGTAAGTATTTTACATGATTTTAACTAAGGTTGTATTTTACATGATTTTAATTAACTAAGGTTGTAAATATTTTACATGATTTTAACTAAGGTTGTATGTAATTTAAATGATTTTATGTAAAATTATAGAAATTTTTGTAAGTATTTTCTTAATTTTAACTAAGGTTGTAAATATTTTACATGATTTTAACTTAGGTTGTATGTATTTTACATGATTTGAAGTAAGGTTGTTTGTATTTTATATGATTTTATGTAAGATTATAGAGATTTTTGTAAGTATTTTCATAATTTTAACTAAGGTTGTAAGTATTTTATATGATTTTAACTAAGGTTGTATGTATTTTACATAATTTTAACTAAGGTTGTAAGTATTTTACATGATTTTAAGTAATGTTGTAAGTACTTTACATGATTTTAACTAAGGTTGTAAATATTTTAAATGATTTTAAGTAAGATTATAAAGATTTTTGTAAGTATTTTACATGATTTTAAATAAGGTTGTAAGTACTTTACATGATTTTAATTAAAGTTGTAAATATTTTACATGATTTTAAGCAAGGTTGTAAGTATTTTACATGATTTTAACTAAGGTTGCAAATATTTTGCATAATTTTAACTAAGGTTGCAAATATTTTCCACAATTTTAACTAAGGTTGCAAATATTTTCCACAATTTTAACTAAGGTTGTTCATATTTCACACAATTTTAACTAAGATTGTAAATATTTTACATGATTTGAACCAAGGTTGTGCAAACATTTTCCATATTTTTAACTAAGGTTGTCAGTGCAACCAACTACACTACATTACCAAGTATTTTACATGATTTTAACTAAAGTTGTATGTATTTTATATGATTTTATGTAAGATTATAGGGACTTTTGTAAGTATTTTACATGATTTTAACTAAGATTGTATTTTCCACAATTTTTAACCAAGGTTGTGAAAATATTTTCCATAATTTTTAACTAAGGTTATGGCACCTTACCTTTTCAGCAATCTTCATATATTCACTCAAATTCCTACACCTAATATGCGCAGACGCAATAATCCTATCCCCCGCCAGCTGCCACACATGAAACTCATGCACCGCCAACACTCCATCTACACACTCCAACAACCTTTGCTGTATCGCATCAACCTGTATATGCGTTGGTACAGTCTGCAGTAGAATTAGCGCACTCTCTCTCAGTAGTGGCCAAACACTGTTCAGTATCAGTAGTACTAATAGCACACTCAGCGCCGGATCGATATAGTATTTGTATTGCCAGTCCGTAAGCCAGAAAACAATGGCGGAACAGATGACAATGACGGAACCAAGGGCGTCGCTGAGTACGTGAAGGAAGACGCCGCGCATGTTCATTTGTTCGCCGCTTTTTGTTTTGTTTGAATTAGAGTTGTGAGTTGAATTAGAGTTGTGATTGTGATTCTGAGTGTGGCCGGATTTCGTAATGGGTATAATGGGTGGTTCGAATGTTGAATCGTTTTCGTTATCGTCAGTGACAAAATGGCTGAGACGGGCACGTGAGCGTGAGATTTTACGGGGTTGTGCGTGAGAGTGGCCATGGCTGTGGGAAGCACCGTGTTCTAGAAGAAGGTAAAAATTATTAATATTGATTTTAACTAAGGTTGGGCTTGTGTTTTAGATGGTTTTAACTAAGGTTGTAATAGTATTTTACATGATTTGAAATAAGGTTGTATTTTACATTTTAAGTAAGGTTGTAAGTATTTTACATGATTTTAACTAAGGTTGTATTTGTATTTTACATAGTTTGAAGTAAGGTTGTACTAGTATTTTACATGATTTTAAGTAAGGTTGTACTAGTATTATACATGATTTTAACTAAGGTTGTACTAGTATTTTACTTGATTTTAACTAAGGTTGTACTAGTATTTTGTATGATTTTAACTAAAGTTGTACTAGTATTTTAGATGATTTTAACTAAGGTTGTATATTACATGATTTGAAGTAAGATTGTATTTTACATGATTTGAAGTAAGGTTGTACTAGTATTTTACATGATTTTAACTAAGGTTGTACTAGTATTATACATGGTTTGAAGTAAGGTTATATGTATTTTATATGATTTTATGTAAGATTATAAAGATTTTTGTAAGTATTTTACATGATTTTAACTAAGGTTGTACTAGTATTATACATGATTTGAAGTAAGGTTGTATTAGTATTTTACATGATTTGAAGTAAGGTTGTATTAGTATTTTACATGATTTTAACTAAGGTTGTAAATATTTTACATAATTTTAACTAAGGTTGTAAGTATTTTATATGATTTTAACTAAGGTTGTAAGAATATTACATAATTTTAACTAAGATTGTACTAGTATTTTACATAATTTTAACTAAGATTGTAAATATTTTACATGATTTTAACTAAGATTTTAAGTACTTTACATGATTTTAACTAAGGTTGTAAAGTATTTTACATAATTTTAACTAAGGTTGTGTGTTTTTTACATGATTTTAACTAAGGTTGTGTGTATTTTACATGATTTTAACTAAGGTTGTACTAGTATTTTATAATATTTTAACTAAGGTTGAAAATATTTTACATAATTTTAACTAAGGTTGTAAATATTTTACATAATTTTAACCAAGGTTGTAAGTATTTTACATGATATTAACTAAGGTTGTAAATATTTTACATGTTTTTTAACTAAGATTGTAAATATTCTACATGATTTTTAACTAAGGTTGTGTGTTTTTTTTATATGATTTTAACTAAGGTAAAAAACAAAAATGTAAAAATCAATTAGTAAACACACTTTTCAACTTTTTTACTTACCATGAAACAAACACAGCCCAATTAAATTCACCAGCAGTCCTATTCCACCTACTATCACCAACAGCTGCGGGTCGTGTATCATTTCAATTTCGATAAAGCGCTTAAAAGCCTCCACGGTTATTGAAAAACAAAGCGCTACCAAGAATACGGCATTTACAAGCGCACCTAGGACTTCAGCACGCGCCCAACCAAATGTGTTTTTTGACCATTTTTTTGGCGACATCTACACGGGAAAAAAGAGAAATAGAATATATTTTATTCATTTGGTAACATTCCACTAATTCCACTCACATACATTGCTCTTTTACTCCTACTACTCACTTTAGCCACTCACTCAATCATACCACCACTCCTACTACTCATCGGACTAATCCACTTGCAAATGTAAACCATCAAGAAATAGAATATATTTTATTAATTTGGTATCCAGTACAAGCAACTTTTGCACTTTCATCCACATTCCACTCCTACTACTCACTTTAGCCACTCATTCAATCATACCCCCCACTCCAACTACTCAAAAAAAAACAGAGATACAATTTATATTTTATTAATTTGGTATAGAAATTATTATGAGCAATGAGATTTATAAACTAAACTGTAAAAAAAACGGTGTAAATTTACAATGATAATCATGGTTATTTTTTTTTTTTTTTGTAAATTTACTGAAAATCTGTAAATATTACAGAGATTTTATAATATTATTTGAATTTTATAATTTTTATGTAATTATACAAATATTTCTATATAACAAGATTAGAAGTATATGGGTAAACCCATATATAGACTACTTTGACATTTCTCGGAAAGTTGGCAACACTGTATTTTAATAATATTATAATTTATGTGGGCAATAGGAGATACTTTTCTGAAAATTTGATCAAAATCGAATAAATAATGTAGCCACAATGAATTTTTTAAAAATTTTGTGATTTTTTTTCTCGATAAGTTGGCTACACTGTATTTTGTTAAAATTGCATAATTTATTTAGGCACTAGGAAAAACTTTTATAAATATTTGATTAAAATCGGTTAAATAAAATGGTCAAAATAAATTTTTAAAAATTTTACTAATTTTTTTCTCGGAAAGTTGGCAACACTGTATTTTGTTAAAATTACATAAATTATATGAATACTAGGAGAATCTTTTGTGAAAATTTGAGTAAAATCGGTTGAATAACATGGCCATAATAAAATTTTTAAAACTTTAGTAATTTTTTTCTCGGAAAGTTGGCAACACTGAAAATTAATAAAATTATGTAATTAATGGGAGCATTAGGGAAATCTTTTCTGAAAATTTGATCAAAATCGGATAAATAACGTAGCCAATATGAATTTTTAAAAACTTTAGTAATTTTTTTCTCGGAAAGTTGGCATCATTGGAAAAAAATAAAACCACATGACCATCTTGGGCACTAGACAAATTTATCCTGAAAATTTCATTAAAATCGGTTGAACCGTCTAGGAGGAGTTGCGGCCACAAAATTTTGACTTACGACCGACCGAGCGAGCGAGCTGACGACGCACACACATACACCCACTTATAAACTAAGTTCAGATTCGTCATCTACAGGCTATATGAAGGATTTCTATACAATTTTTTTTTTTTTTTTGAAAATGTTACAGACACCGTACCAAACGCTATACTACTTTTCCTTGCAGTCAAAGTAGTAAAAATGTAATAATGACATTAGTAAATGTAATAATTACATTAATCAATGTAATATTTACAACAGTAAATGTAATTGTTACATTTATTAATGTAAATATGTAATATTTACATTCACAAATGTAATAATTACTTTAAAAAGTGGAAATATTAAAAGTAGTCATGTAAATTAACTTAGCAAATGTAATATTAAAATGTGTTACATATTTTAATTGTAATTTTACATTTTGTAAAAATACATTTTTTGTAAATTTACAAAGTATTGAATGATTTTGATTGTAAATTTTATTTACAGTGTAAATCATTCACGTAACCAAAAAACTAAATGTAATTAAAGTTGTAAGTATTTTAGATGATTTTAACTAAGGTTGTGTGTTTTTTACATGATTTTAACTAAGGTTGTACTAGTATTTTACATGATTTTTAACTAAGGTTGTGTGTTTTTTACATGATTTTAAGTAAGGTAAAAAAAAAAATGTAAAAATCAATTAGTAAACCACTCCAACTATAGTCACTCTCTCAATCGTACCACTCCAACTACTCACTGACATACATATATATAAATAAAATATCCAAGAAGACAATTACACCTATATCAACATCCAAAACCAAACATCCAAAACCAACATCATTATAGCCACTCCTCTCAACCCCACCACTCCACCTACTCACCTTAACCGATAAATAAGCGATAAGCAGTGCAGCAACATCGCTCAGCATATGAAAACTGTCAGCAACCAGCAACATAGAATTCGTTATATAACCTACGACAATTTTAGCCACTCTCTCAATCATACCACTCCAACTACTCACTGACATATATATATATATATAAATTAAATAACCAAGAAGACAATTACACCAGGACTCTATCATTGTTATATAACCTATGACAATTTTAGCCACTCTCTCAATCATACCACTCCAACTACTGACATACATATATATATATATATATATATATATATATATATATATAAATTAAATATCCAAGAAGACAATTACACCTATATCAACATCCAAAACCAACATCATTATAGCCACTCCTCTCAACCCCACCCACTCCACCTACTCACCTTAACCGATAAATAAGCGATAAGCAGTGCAGCAACATCACTCAGCATATGAAAACTGTCAGCGACCAGCGCCATTGAATTCGTGATGTAACCGACGACAATTTCGACGAAAAAAAAGACAGTCGTTAGGCCCAACATCGATAATAGACGGCATTTTCGGCCCGTAAAGCGAGCCATATTGCGCTATTTTAGTCCTTAATCCGGACCTGGAATCAAAAAAAAAGAAAAATACAAGATTAGATGTATATATTATATATATATATATATATATATATATATATATATATATATATATATATATATATATATATATGACTGTTTTATACAAGATTATGAAGTTTAAAACAAGGTTACGACTGTTTTTTACAAGATTATGACTGTTTTTCACAAGGTTATGACTGTTTTTTTACAAGGTTATGAAGTTTAAAACAAGGTTATGACTGTTTTCACAAGGTTATGACTGTTTTTTACAAGGTTATGTCTGTTTTTTACAAGGTTATGACTGTTTTTTACAAGATTATGAAGTTTTTCACAAGATTAAAACTGTTTTTCACAAAGTTAAGACTGTTTTTTACAAGGTTATGACTGTTTTTTTACAAGATTATGAAGTTTAAAACAAGATTATGAATGTTTTTCACAAGGTTATGACTGTTTTTTACAAGATTATGAAGTTTTTCACAAGATTATGACTGTTTTTTACAAGATTATGACTGTTTTTCACAAGGTTATGATTGTTTTTCACAAGATTATGAAGTTATGAACAAGGTTATGACTGTTTTTTACAAGATTATGGCTGTTTTTACAAGATTGTAAAGTTTTTCACAAGATTATGAGTGTTTTTTACAAGGTTATGACTGTTTTTTACAAGATTATGAAGTTTTTCACAAGATTATGACTGTTTTTTACAAGATTATGACTGTTTTTCACAAGGTTATGATTGTTTTTCACAAGATTATGAAGTTATGAACAAGGTTATGACTGTTTTTTACAAGATTATGGCTGTTTTTACAAGATTGTAAAGTTTTTCACAAGATTATGAGTGTTTTTTACAAGGTTATGACTGTTTTTTACAAGATTATGACTGTTTTTCACAAGGTTATGACTGTTTTTCACAAGATTATGACTGTTTTTTACAAGATTATAAAGTTTTTCACAAGATTTAAAGATCTTATACAATCTTACAATCTTATATAAGATTTTTTATTGCGCAATTTTAGTCCTTAATCCGGACCTGGAATCAAAAAAAAGCAAACACAAAATTAGAAGTATTAACGAAGAATTAAAGTATGTTCAGCAAGTAAATAATTAATAGAATTAAAATTAAATTATTAAAATAATAATAATTAATAATAATTTATTATTATAAAATTACATACATACATACACAATCACCATGCCATGTACCACGAAATAAGGGTGTGGCACAAACTCTTTTCATCATCCCGAGAAATCAATCGCCTCCAAACATTCCTATCCGAATAAGCAACTTTCGCACTTTCATCCACATTCCACAATTCCTCCTCTCACAGCCATGCTCACTTCTATTCCTACTACTTTTGGAATCTTTCGCTGCACGCAAGCCACTCTCTTAATCATACCACTCCAACTACTCATCAGATGTCCACCTGCAAACCTATACCAAATCAAAATCATTCTAATAAATCTTTTTAATAGCAAACGTTCATTAGACGCATTCGCTCAACATGGCTCCGAAACCATCTTAACTGACTAACACCATTAAATAATTAATAGAAAAACTATCCTGGTCCAAAATTTTGCAAAACCTTGACTTTTCCCAGGCCTTACAGAATTTTTCTTTTAATTTTTTTCCCTGACTTTTATTTATTAAACAAATGAAAAACTTCATAATCATGTAAAAAAACAGTCATAACCTTGTGAAAAACACCCATAATCTTGTGAAAAACAGTCATAACCTTGTGAAAAACACTCATAATCTTGTGAAAAACTTGATAATCTTGAAAAAAACAGTCATAATCTTGTGAAAAACAGTCATAATCTTGTGAAAAACTTGATAATCTTGTAAAAAAACAGTCATAATCTTGTAAAAAACAGTCATAATCTTGTGAAAAACAGTCATAATCTTGTGAAAAACAGTCATAATCTTGTGAAAAACAGTCATAATCTTGTGAAAAACTTGATAATCTTGTAAAAAAACAGTCATAATCTTGTGAAAAACACTCATAATCTTGTGAAAAACTTGATAATCTTGTAAAAAACAGTCATAATCTTGTGAAAAACAGTCATAATCTTGTGAAAAACTTGATAATCTTGTAAAAAAACAGTCATAATCTTGTAAAAAACAGTCATAATCTTGTGAAAAACAGTCATAATCTTGTGAAAAACAGTCATAATCTTGTGAAAAACACTCATAATCTTGTGAAAAACTTGATAATCTTGTAAAAAACAGTCATAATCTTGTGAAAAACACTCATAATCTTGTGAAAAACTTGATAATCTTGAAAAAAACAGTCATAATCTTGTGAAAAACAGTCATAATCTTGTGAAAAACAGTCATAATCTTGTGAAAAACACTCATAATCTTGTGAAAAACTTGATAATCTTGTAAAAAAACAGTCATAATCTTGTGAAAAACACTCATAATCTTGTGAAAAACTTGATAATCTTGTAAAAAACAGTCATAATCTTGTAAAAAAACAGTCATAATCTTGTGAAAAACTGGATAATCTTGTAAAAAACAGTCATAATCTTGTGAAAAACACTTATAATCTTGTGAAAAACTTGATAATCTTGTAAAAAAACAGTCATAATCTTGTAAAAAAACAGTCATAACAGAGTAAAAAACTTCATAATCTTGTAAAAAACAGTCATAATCTTGTTCGAAACTTCATAATCTTGTAAAAAACAGTCATAACCTTGTAAAAAACAGTCATAACCTTGTGAAAAACAGTAATAACCTTGTGAAAAACATAACCTTGTCATAATCTTGTTCGTAACTTCATAATCTTTCCCTGACTTTTATTTATTAAACAAATGTAAATTCCCAAGTAAATGTGAATCACATAAATAAAGATTTCTAAGAATAGATTTGTTCAAAAAAAAAATGGAATAAGATTATGACTGTTTTTTCACAAGATTATGACTGTTTTTCACAAGGTTATGACTGTTTTTTACAAGATTATAAAGTTTCGAACAAGATTATGACTGTTTTTTACAAGATTATAAAGTTTCGAACAAGATTATGACTGTTTTTCACAAGGTTATGACTGTTTTTCACAAGATTATGACTGTTTTTTACAAGATTATAAAGTTTCGAACAAGATTATGACTGTTTTTCACAAGGTTATGACTGTTTTTCACAAGGTTATGACTGTTTTTTACAAGATTATGAAGTTTCGAACAAGATTATGAAGTTTCGAACAAGATTATCAGTGTTTTTCACAAGGTTATAAAGTTTTTCACAAAAAAAAAAAATAGGAAACAGAATATTTTTATTTTTTATTTTTTTTATTTTATTTCAAGATCAAATATTTCGCATATTTCTGATAAGTAAATATATTTACTTACTTTGAAATGAAATTAAAACAATTGAAATTAATTACTAAATTAAATTCTGTACATATATATATATATATATATATATATATATATATATATATATATATATATATATATATATATATATATATATACAATCACGCCATATACCCCTAAATAAGGGTGTGGCACAAACTATTTTCATCATCTCGAAATCAATCGCCTCCAAACATTCCTATTTAGCACAAGCAACTTTCGCACACACATCCACATTCCACAATTCCTCCTCTCACAGCCATGCTCACTTCTATTCCTACTACTTGTAAACTTTCGCTGCACGCAAGCCACTCTCTCAATCATCTACCACCACTCCAACTACTCATCGGACATCCACCTGCAAACACGTATACCAAATCAAAATCATTCTAATAAATCTTTTTAACAGGCAAACGTTCATTAGACGCATTCGCTCAACATGGCTCCGAAACCATCTTAACTGACTAACACCAATAAATAATTAATAGAAAACTATCCTGGTCCAAAATTTTGCAAAACCTTGACTTTTCCCAGGCCTTACAGAATTTTTCTTTTAATTTTTTTCCCTGACTTTTATTTATTAAACAAATGAAAAACACTCATAATCTTGTGAAAAACAGTCATAACCTTGTGAAAAACACCCATAATCTTGTGAAAAACAGTCATAACCTTGTGAAAAACACTCATAATCTTGTGAAAAACTTGATAATCTTGTAAAAAACAGTCATAATCTTGTGAAAAACAGTCATAATCTTGTGAAAAACACTCATAATCTTGTGAAAAACTTTATAATCTTGTGAAAAACAGTCATAACCTTGTGAAAAACTTTATAATCTTGTGAAAAACAGTCATAACATTGTAAAAAAACAGTCATAATCTTTTAAAAAAACAGTCATAACCTAGTAAAAAACTTCATAATCTTGTAAAAAAACAGTCATAATCTTGTGAAAAACTTCATAATCTTGTAAAAAACAGTCATAACCTTGTGAAAAACAGTCATAACCTTGTGAAAAACAGTAATAACCTTGTGAAAAACATAACCTTGTCATAATCTTGTTCGTAACTTCATAATCTTTCCCTGACTTTTATTTAATAAACAAATGTAAATTCCCAAGTAAATGTGAATCACATAAATAAAGATTTCTAAGAATAGATTTGTGCAAAAAAAAATTGGAATAAGATTATGACTGTTTTTTCACAAGATTATGACTGTTTTTCACAAGGTTATGACTGTTTTTCACAAGGTTATGACTGTTTTTTACAAGATTATAAAGTTTCGAACAAGATTATGACTGTTTTTTACAAGATTATAAAGTTTTTCACCAAAAAAAAATAGGAAACAGAATATTTTTATTTTTTATTTTTTTTATTTTATTTCAAGATCAAATATTTCGCATATTTCTGATAAGCACAAGCAACTTTCGCACTTTCATCCACATTCATAATACCTCTCATACAGCATGCTCACTTCTATTCCTACTACTTGGTAACTTTCGCTGCACGCAAGCCACTCTCTCAATCATCTACCACCACTCCAACTACTCATCGGACGTCCACCTGCAAACGTATACCATCAAAATCATTCAAATAAATCTTTTCAACAAAACGTTCATTAGACGCATTCGCTCAACATGTCCGAACCATCTTAACTGACTAACACCAACTTTTGCTACAACATGAAAAAATGACAAAGAAAACACCAACTTTTTCGCAATTTCCCACTCATCATACACTAATCTATATTTCGTACCCGATCTCTCCTATAGTTACACCCACCTACCCCATTTGTAAATATCTCATTTCCACAGCAGTCATTTACCACCTTTATGCTTTTACAACCAAACCCAACAACATTCACTACCATACATCAACGTAGGCAACAAAACTGCATTGTATATACTCAATCGGGCTTCTTTGGAAACATTTACATCTCCTAGTAAAAGTTCCCAAAGCACCCAAATCACCTTACAACAGCAGCATTTACTCATAATCTTGTGAAAAATTTCATAATCTTGTAAAAAACAGTCATAACCCTGTGAAAAACAAACATAATCTTGTGAAAAACAGTCACAACCTTGTGAAAAACAGTCATAATCTAGTGAAACACTTTATAATCTTGTAAAAAACAGTCATAACCTTGTGAAAAACAGTCACAACCTTGTGAAAAACAGTCATAACCTTGTGAAAAACAGTCATAATCTTGTGAAAAACAGTCATAATCTTGTAAAAAACAGACATAATCTTGTAAAAAACAGTCAACCTTGTGAAAAACAGTCATAATCTTGTAAAAAACAGTCATAACCTTGTGAAAAACTTCATAATCTTATAAAAAAAAAACAGTCATAACCTTGTGAAAACACTCATAATCTTGTAAAAAACAGTCATAACCTTGTGTAAAACAGTCATAATCTTGTGAAAAACACTCATAATCTTGTAAAAACAGTCATAACCTTGTGTAAAACAGTCATAATCTTGTGAAAAACACTCATAATCTTGTAAAAAACAGTCACAACCTTATGTAAAACAGTCATAATCTTGTGAAAAACACTCATAATCTTGTAAAAACAGTCATAACCTTGTGAAAAACACTCATAATCTTGTTCGTAACTTCATAATCTTGTAAAAAAACAGTCATACCCTTGTAAAAAACACTCATAACCTTGTGAAAAACAGTCATAACCTTGTGTAAAACAGTCATAACCTTGTGAAAAACAGTCATAACCTTGTTCGAAACTTCATAATCTTGTAAAAAAACCACCAGACATTAATTATTATTATTCTAATTAAACAATTCAAATTACAAAACTATAAAACGCGTGTTTATCTTTATATTGATAACAAAAACTAGTTTAACACACGATATCAGATAACTTTCAAAACAATATATCTCTTATAACAAATTCATTTACATACCTATATATATTGTATAAAGACTTATAGGACACTACAAATGCAATAAATGTTTCCAAAGAAGCCCGTTTTGAGTATATACATAAGGTTATGACTATTTGTTACAAGATTATAAAGTTTTTCACAAGATTATGAAATTTTTCACAAGATTATGACTTTTTTTCACAAGATTATCAGTTTTTTTTACAAGATTATAAAGTTTTTCACAAGATTATGAGTGTTTTTCACAAGGTTATGATTGTTTTACACAAGGTTATGAAGTTTTTTTTAGGATTATGAGTGTTTTTCATAAAGTTATGACAAGATTATGAAGTTTTTCAACAGATTATGACTGTTTTTCACAAGGTTATGACTGTTTTTCACAAGGTTATGACTGTTTTTTTACAAGATTATAAAGTTTTTCACAAGATTATGAGTGTTTTTCACAAGGTTATGACTGTTTTTCACAAGGTTATAAAGTTTTTTTTACAAGATTATGAGTGTTTTTCACAAGGTTATGACAAGATTATGAAGTTTTTCAACAGATTATGACTGTTTTTCACAAGGTTATGACTGTTTTTCACAAGATTATGAGTGTTTTTACAAGATTATAAAGTTTTTCACAAGATTATGAGTGTTTTTCACAAGGTTATGACTGTTTTTCACAAGGTTATAAAGTTTTTTTTACAAGATTATGAGTGTTTTTCACAAGGTTATGACAAGATTATGAAGTTTTTCAACAGATTATGACTGTTTTTCACAAGGTTATGACTGTTTTTCACAAGATTATGAGTGTTTTTACAAGATTATAAAGTTTTTTACAAGATTATGAGTGTTTTTCACAAGGTTATGACTGTTTTTCACAAGGTTATAAAGTTTTTTTTACAAGATTATGAGTGTTTTTCACAAGGTTATGACAAGATTATGAAGTTTTTCAACAGATTATGACTGTTTTTCACAAGGTTATGACTGTTTTTCACAAGATTATGAGTGTTTTTACAAGATTATAAAGTTTTTCACAAGATTATGAGTGTTTTTCACAAGGTTATGACTGTTTTTCACAAGGTTATAAAGTTTTTTTTACAAGATTATGAGTGTTTTTCACAAGGTTATGACAAGATTATGAAGTTTTTCAACAGATTATGACTGTTTTTCACAAGGTTATGACTGTTTTTCACAAGATTATGAGTGTTTTTACAAGATTATAAAGTTTTTTACAAGATTATGAGTGTTTTTCACAAGGTTATGACTGTTTTTCACAAGGTTATAAAGTTTTTTTTACAAGATTATGAGTGTTTTTCACAAGGTTATGACAAGATTATGAAGTTTTTCAACAGATTATGACTGTTTTTCACAAGGTTATGACTGTTTTTCACAAGGTTATGAGTGTTTTTACAAGATTATAAAGTTTTTTACAAGATTATGAGTGTTTTTCACAAGGTTATGACTGTTTTTCACAAGGTTATAAAGTTTTTCACAAGATTATGAATGTTTTTCACAAGGTTATGACCAAATTATGAAGTTTTTCAACAGATTATGACTGTTTTTCACAAGGTTATGACTGTTTTTCACAAGATTATGACTTACAAGATTATGAAGTTTTTCACAAGATTATTACTGTTTTACACAAGATTATGACTGTTTTACACAAGGTTATGACTGTTTTATATATATATATATATATTATATAAAGACTTATAGGACACCAAAAATGCAATAAATGTTTCCAAAAAAGCCCGTTTTGAGTGTATATACAATGCAGTTTTAGTATGCCTACGTTGATGTATGGTAGTGGATGTTGGGTTTGATAACTTTCAAAACAAATTAATTTACATACCTATATATATATATATATATATATATTATATAAAGACTTATAGGACACCAAAAATGCAATAAATGTTTCCAAAGAAGCCCGTTTTCAGTATATACAATGCAGTTTTAGTATGCCTATGTTGATGTATGGTAGTGAATGTTGGATTTGATAACTTATAAAACAATATATTTTATAACATTTTTAATTTACATACCTATATATATACAGGGTGTTCGTTCGCCAGGTTGATATAGAGCAATAACATGGGATATCGATAATATGCAGAATACTTCTTTCTCGAGTAAAATTCGAAGAAATACTTAGAATACTTTTCGATAGGGAATGAAAAGTTCTAGAATTTGGTTCTAGTTTTAATTTGCTAGCATGTGCCGTTTGGGCGCTAGAATTTTTTTTTGATTTTTTGGTTTTCATTTTTTTTCTCAAAAACTATGAGGTGTAGGAAAATAAGTATGATATGGAAAAATGCGGAATAATGAGTACGATAATTGAGTGAAGAAACCATTATTCTACGATGCATCGTTTAGTAGAAAAAAATATTTTTTTGAAAATTGGGAATTTTTTCAAAATAAAACTTTTTTCAAAATTTGCTAAAAAAAATCTGAAAAAATTTAGTAAAATAGAGAAAAAATTTAGCTACATAATAGCTAAGTAACTTTTTTCTCTATCTCATACTGATATTGCAGGAAAAATTATTGAAAATTCTAAAAAACATTTTTGAATTTTTCAATAATTTTTCCTGCAATATCAGTATGAGATAAAGAAAAAAGTTACTTAGCTATTATGTAGCTAAATTTTTTCTCTATTTTACTGAATTTTTTCAGATTTTTTTGAGGAAATTTTGAAAAAATTAAGTTTTTAATTTTTTTCTATTAAACGATGCATCGTAGAATAATGATTTCTTTACTCAATTATCGTACTCATTATTCCGCATTTTTCCATATCATGCTTATTTTCCTACACCTCATAGTTTTTGAGAAAAAAATAAAAACCAAAAAATCGAAAAAAAATTCTAGCGCTCAAACGGCACATGCTAGCAAATTAAAACTAAAACCAAATTATAGTACTTTTCATTCCCTATCGAAAAGTATTCTAAGTATTTTTCCGTATTTTACTCGAGAAAGTAGTATATCGCAATTTATCGAAATTACATGTTAAACACCCAGATACGAACTCGACGAACGAACACCCTGTATATATATATATATTGTATAAAGATTTCTAGGCCACCACCAAATGCAATAGAAAAAATTTTGTTAATTAATTAAACCAAACTTTGCACACGGCCCGAATTTATTAAATGTTATCCGCAAATGACATCATAAATACGAGAAAATCTATTATAATATTACGTAATAGTAGAAAAAATCATAATCTTGTGAAAAACTTTATAATCTTGTAAAAAACAGTCATAACCTTGTGAAAAACACTCATAACCTTATGAAAAACAAACATAATCTTGTAAAATACAGTCATAACCTTGTGAAAAAACAGTCATAATCCTATTTAAAACTTCATAATCTTGTAAAAAACAGTCATAACCTTGTAAAAAACAGTCATAACCTTGTGAAAAAACAGACATAATCTTGTGAAAAACTTTATAATCTTTTAAAAAAAACAGTCATAACCTTGTGAAAAACATTCATAATTTTGTGAAAAACTTCATAATCTTGTAAAAAACAGTCATAACTTTGTGAAAAACAGTCATAATCTTGTGAAAAACAGTCATAACCTTGTGAAAAACTTTATAATCTTGTAAAAAACATTCATAACCTTGTGAAAAAACAGTCATAATCTTATTTAAAACTTCATAACCTTGTGAAAGATAGTCATAATCTTGTGAAAAACACTCATAATCTTGTGAAAAACTTTATAATCTTGTTAAAAACAGTCATAACCTTGTAAAATACAGTCATAACCTTGTGAAAAACTTCATAATCTTGTGAAAACCAGTCATAACTTTGTGAAAAACAGTCATAATCTTGTAAAAAACATCATAATCTTGTAATAAACAGTCATAACCTTGTGAAAAACAGTTATAACCTTGTGAAAAACAGTCATAACCTTATGAAAAACACTCATAATCTTGTGAAAAACTTCATAATCTTGTAAAAAAACAATAATCTTGTGAAAAACTTTATAATCTTGTAAAAAACAGTCATAACCTTGTGTAAAACAGTCATAACCTTGTATAAAACAGTCATAGCCTTGCATAAAACAGTCATAACCTTGTAAAAAACTTCATAACCTTGTGAAAAACACTCATAACCTTGTCAAAAACACTCATAATCTTGTGAAAAACAGTCGTAACCTTGTGAAAAACAGTCATCATCTTGTAAAAAACAGTCAGAATTTATTAAATGATATCCGCAAATGATATCATAAATACGAGAAAATCTATTATAATATTACGTCATAGTAGAAAATTTTCTCGGAAAATTAGCAAAAAGTACTTTCCAATTGACAACAAAGACTTTTGTGGAATTTCCCAAGGCCAAAACTATTTTAAATTTAACAAAAATCACTGAAATCTTGTGAAAAACTTCATAATCTTGTGAAAAACACTCATAATCTTGTAAAAAACAGTCATAACCTTGTGAAAAACAGTCATAACCTTGTGAAAAACAGTCATAATCTTGTGAAAAACACTCATAATCTTGTGAAAAACTTTATAATCTTGTAAAAAACAGTCAAAATCTTGTGAAAAACTTTATAATCTTGTAAAAAACAGTCATAACCTTGTGAAAAACAGTCATAATCTTGTAATAAACAGTCATAACCTTGTGAAAAACTTGATAACCTTATGAAAAACAATCATAATCTTGTGAAAAACTTGATAATCTTGTAAAAAACAGTCATAACCTTGTGAAAAACACTCATAATCTTGTGAAAAACTTCATAATCTTATAAAAAACAGTCATAATCTTGTAAAAAAACTTCATAATCTTGTAATAAACAGTCATAACCTTGTGAAAAACAGTCATAACCTTGTAAAAAACAGTCATAACCTTGTAAAAAACAGTCATAACCTTGTGAAAAACAGTCATAATCTTGTGAAAAACTTCATAATCTTGTGAAAAACTTTATAATCTTCTAATAAACAGTCATAACCTTGTATAAAACAGTCATAACCTTGTGAAAAACTTCATAATCTTGTAAATAACAGTCAGAATTTATTAAATGTTATCCGCAAATGACGTCATAAATACGAGAAAATCTATTATAATATTACGTAATAGTAGAAAATTTTCTCGGAAAATTTACAAAACGTACTTTCCAATTGACAACAAAGATTTTTGTGGAATTTCCCAAAACCAATTAATTAGTTTCTATTTAACAAAAATTACTTAAAGGACGTCTTATTTAACCCTAAAATTAACGTCATTCTATAAAATAGATTAGTGTATGATGAGTGTGAAATTGAAAGAAATGTTGTAGCAAAAGTTAGTGTTAGTCAGTTAAGATGGTTTCAAAGTCATGTTGAGCGAATGCGTCTAATGAACGTTTGCTGTTGAAAAGATGCATTTGCTTATGATTTTGATATGGTATAGGTTTGCAGGTGGACGAATGAGTAGTTGGAGTGGTAGATGATTGAGAGAGTGGCTTGCGTGCAGCGAAAGTTTACAAGTAGTAGGAATAAAAGAGCATGTATGAGAGGAGGAATTATGAATGTGGATGAAGCGAAAGTTGCTTGTTTGGATAGGAGTGTTTGGAGACGACTGATTTCGGGATGATGAAAAGAGTTTGTGCCACACACTTATTTGGGTACATGGCGTGATTGTGTATGTATGTATGTATGCATGTATAAAATTTTTAAGAAAAATTAACAAAAAGTCTTTTCCAATCAACAACAAAAACTCATGGATTTTCTGAAGGTCAACAAACCATAAACTATTTTAAATTTAACAAAAACCACTTAAAAAACCGTTTTATTTTTTCACAAGATTATGACTGTTTTTCACAAGGTTATGACTGTTTTTCAAAAGGTTATGACTGTTTTTTACAATATTATAAAGTTTTTCACAAGATTATAACTGTTTTTCACAAAGTTATTACTGTTTTTCACAAGATTATGACTGTTTTTCACAAGGTTATGACTGTTTTTCACAAGGTTATGACTGTTTTTCAAAAGGTTATGACTGTTTTTTACAATATTATAAAGTTTTTCACAAGATTATAACTGTTTTTCACAAAGTTATTACTGTTTTTCACATGGTTATAACAAAACATACTTTCGTGATATTTTTGAAGGCTAACCAATTTAAATTTAACAAAAACCACTTAAAAAATGTCTAATTTAAACCTTAAAATCAATTATAACAAAAATACTTTTCTAGAATTTCTGAAGGCTAACAAATGCTTAAGTTATTTTATATTTAACCCTAAAATTAACGTCGTTGTATAAAATTTTCAAGAAAAATTTACAAAAAGTACTTTCCAAACAACAACAAAAACTCATGGAATTTCCAAATGCCAACAAATGCTTAAGTTATTTATATATATAATCTTGTAAAAAAACTTTATAATCTTGTAAAAAACAGTCATAACCTTGTGAAAAACAGTCATAACCTTGTGAAAAACACTCATAATCTTGTGAAAAACTTTATAGTCTTGTAAAAAACAGTCATAACCTTGTGAAAAACAGTCATAATCTTGTAAAAAACAGTCATAACCTTGTGAAAAACAGTCATAATCTTGTGAAAAACACTCATAATGTTGTGAAAAACTTCATAATCTTGTAAAAATCAATCATAACCTTGTGAAAAACAGTCATAATCTTTTGAAAAACTTTATAATCTTGTAAAAAACACTCATAACCTTGTGAAAAACAGTCATAACATTGTGAAAAACAGTGATAATCTTGTGAAAAACTTCATAATCTTGTAAAAACCAATCATAACCTTGTGAAAAATACTAATAATCTTGTGAAAAACTTCATAATCTTGTAAAAAACTTCATTATCTTGTAAAAAAAACAGTCATAACCTTATGAAAAACAATCATAACCTTGTGAAAAACAGTCATAATCTTGTGAAAAACTTCATAATCTTGTAAAAAAACAATCATAACCTTGTGAAAAACACTCAAAATCTTGTGCAAAACTTTATAATCTTGTAAAAAACAGTCATAACCTTGTGAAAAACACTCAAAATCTTGTGAAAAACTTCATAATCTTGTAAAAAACAGTCATAACCTTGTGAAAAAGTCATAACCTTGTGAAAAACAGTCATAATCTTGTAAAAAACTTCATAATCTTGTAAAAAAACAGTCATAACCTTGTGAAAAACAATCATAACCTTGTGAAAAACACTCAAAATCTTGTGAAAAACTTCATAATCTTTTAAAAAACAATCATAACCTTGTGAAAAACACTCAAAATCTTGTGAAAAACTTTATAATCTTGTAAAAAACAATCATAACCTTGTGAAAAACACTCATAATCTTGTGAAAAACTTCATAATCTTGTAAAAAAACAGTAAAAAAAAAATACTTAAGTTACTTTAAATTTAACAAAAAAACCACTTAACCCTAAAATTAATTATAATTCAACAAAGACTTTCTCCATTATTGTGGATAATGAAGTTTTTTACAAGATTATGACTGTTTTTCACAAGGTTATGACCGTTTTTCACAAGATTATGAAGTTTTGCACAAGATTATGACTGTTTTTCACAAGGTTATGACTGTTTTTCACAATTCAACAAAGACTTTCTCCTTTATCCAAATCATTATTACGAAATGAATCACTTTTATTGGCAAACATATTATAACCTATATTAATTTCGTTAGTCTGGCTACGAAATATTACATTATTTGACTTAAGATAAAGATAAAGATATTAAAATAGCCACTCCAAGTCCACAAATACGATAAAATAAAGAACACAGGATCAATACTGCATTTTAGGTCAACGAAATAACGTAATTTCTCGTAGCAGAAACGTAAAAATTCGTTTACGAAAGCGAAAATCGAAATCTATTTTTTTGACATACCTTATTTAATAGAGCATTTCCAATATATATCGATGAAACTACAGGATATTTACTTGTCGATTTAACTATATCGAGATATCGATTATCGATTAACACATTTCTAAACCCAATACTATAACACACTTATAATTTACTTTGTATAAAATCAACTCTATGTTCCACAAAACTTTAAACTTCACTAGAAAAATCACACAATGTATTTGAGACTGGCAGCCATTGACAACTAGACAAATGAATGTAGCGAAGAATGCTGACGTCACTGACGTCAGATCAAAAGATTTTTATTTATTTGACTGTAATAATTTATAATTTATATGTTTATAATACCATAAATTACTTTATTATTATAAATATTATTATATATTGTATATATTATATATATATATTATTATATATATTATATTATTCATTTATTTTTGTAATAAGAGTCATCTGGTGGGAATTTTGAAAACTTATAAGTGACATTTCACAGTTGGTCAAAATATTATTACATTATTATAATATTTACTTTATATAATATTATGTTTATTATATTGTAATTAATTATAAATTACATAAATAGTATTTTGTAATAAACAAATCTATAAATTAGTTTTGAAATTATATTATTCATTTATTTTTGTAATGAGAGTCATTTGGTCAAAATATTATAACATTATTATAATATTTATTATATAATATTAATAAATAAATTATATATATATATATATATATATATATATATATATATATAAATTAGTTTTGAAATTATAAATTATCATTTATTTTTTTTTGTAATAAGAGCCATCTGTTGTTAATTTTGAAAACTATATGACATGTCAAACTGGTCAAACTTCAAAATATTATTATATTATTACAGTTATTTAACTTATATTAATATTAATATTAATAAATAAATAATATATATATATATATATATATATATATAAATATATCAAAAATAATATATATTAATACGACTGAGCAGACTTCTTAAAGAATACGTCAATTATACAATGTGTGTTACCTAACCTATAAATTATATATATTTTTAAGATACAAATATTATTAATTATAATGCAAAATTTCCTAATTAAAACATTAGGTGCTATAGGCTATGTCATACAGTATGGCTGCATAGCACATTGTACTTTTGAATATATCGGTGACTTTGTAGTGGTAAGTGTTAAAAAATCACCTACGTTATTTCATTTGTCATAATTAAATATTTTAATTAGTGTACAGGTCCATCGATGGAACCAACAATATTCACCAACAATATTTTATTCACCGAACACTTAACACCGCGGTTACGTAAAATCGAACGCGGTGATATTATCATTGCTAAATGTCCGACCAATCCGAAACAACACATCTGTAAACGGGTAACCGGGTTACCTGGAGATAAAATAAGGTTAAGTGCATTATCCTGTGAGGTTGTTCCTCGAGGACATATTTGGCTGGAGGGTGATAATAAAAGTAATTCAGCGGATTCGAGGGTGTACGGGGCTGTACCGCAAGGACTGGTTCGGAGTAGGGCTCTGTTTCGGATTTGGCCATTGAGTGATATTAAATGGTTGAGTGATAAGGAAAAATGTTGATTAGTTTTTATGTAATAATCGATTTGTTAATAAATAATTATTGATTTTACGATTTTACCATCAGAAAATCTGGGAATTAAATGTACAGAGAATGTCCATAAATTAATATAACTCATGAACAAGACAAGTACCATTTATTAATTTTCAATAATTTTTCCTGCAAAACCAGTTGATTTCGAAAAAAAGTTACTTAGCTATTATCTAGCTAATTTTAACCACTTTGACTGCAAGGAAAAAGTGGTATAGTGTTTGGTACGGTGTCTGTAACATTTTCAAAAACAAAAAAAAATTGTATAGAAATCCTTCATATAGCCTCTAGATCAGACGAATCTGAACTTAGTTTATAAGTGGGTGTAAGTGTGTGCGTCGTCAGCTCGCTCGGTCGTAAGTTAAAATTTTGTGGCAGCAACTCCTCCTAGACGGTTCAACCGATTTTAATGAAATTTTCAGGATAAATTTGTCTAGTGCTCAAGATGGTCATGTGGTTTCGGTTTTTTCCAGTGATGCCAACTTTCCGAGAAAAAAATTACTAAAATTTTTAAAAATTCATTGTGGCTACAATATTTATCCGATTTTGATCAAATTTTCAGAAGATGCTCCCATTAATTATATAATTTTATGAATATTCAGTGTTGCCAATTTTCCGAAAAAAAAAAATTACTAAAGTTTTTAAAAATTTATTATAGCTATGTTATTTAACCGATTTTACTCAAATTTTCAAAAAAGATTCTCCTAGTATTCATATAATTTACGTAATTTTAACAAAATACAGTGTTGCCAACTTTCCGAGAAAAAAATTACTAACATTTTTAAAAATTCATTATGACCATTTTATTTAACCGATTTTAATCAAATTTTCATAAAAGTTTTTTTTTGTGCCTAAATAAATTATGCAATTTTAACAAAATACAGTGTTGCCAACTTATCGAAAAAAAAAAAATTGCAAATTTTTTAAAAAATTTATTGTGGCTACATTATTTATTCGATTTTGATTAAATTTTCAGAAAAGTTTCTCCTAGTGCCCACATAAATTTTAATATTATTAAAATCCAGTGTTGCCAACTTTCTGAGAAATTTCAAAGTGATCTATATATGGGTTTACCCATATACTTCTAATCTTGTTTATCTGGATATAATATAAAATGTATAAAAATTAAAAAAAAATGTTTTATTTATTATATTTTATTTTGTTTATTCTATGTGTAAAGAAAATCATTTATATGTGTTTATAAGTTTATCTATTTTGTTTTAAAAACTTATGTTTCAAGGGAATTTGTGCTTAAAATATTGTTGAAACATGGAACATTTTCGCATACAACTTTATGTTATAATGAAATAGGTTTATGTCATAAAATGTATAAAAATAAAGAGAATAAAAAACGTTTAGAATGTTTTATCTATAATATTTTATTTGGCTGAACTTTAGCATAGCCTCCCGTTTCACAAATTTTAAAAAAGCCAAATTTGCGCATGCGTGAACATCGGAATGCGCATGCCCCATGTGTAAAAACCAGTGAATCTCAAATAGTTTCATTAGTAATTTTGACAATTTTGTCCGTTAAAACTTATATCATGTTAGGAAGTGTGATTGTTCCTTATGTTATGTTATGTTAAGAAATCCGGTAGGTTAGGGTAGGTTAGGTAGGTAGGTTTCAGGTAGGAGTTTGTTGTTTAAAAACCGTTAAAACACATTTAAAATCATATTTTGTCTTGTCGAATAGTTTGACAGTCACTGGTTTTTCAACTCGCGTACCTACCGCAAAAACGGGAGGCTGTTCTATAACTATACCTTTTATTTAAACCCATAGAAATAAAAGACATTTTATTTATAATATTTTATTTTATATGAAAAAATATTTTATAAAAAATTTATAGGTGTTTAAAACACGAAAAAACGCACCTGTCATGGCTATAGCGATTGAATAAACACTGTGGTAGCTTGCCATAGCCCACTACGATTGAATCTCATTAGAAACTTGTGATATTAACGTTGTAAATAATAATAATAATAATAATAATGTATCTAAAAAATTAAATCATAGGTGTTCAAAACACACAAAAAAACGCACCTATCGCTGTCATGGCTATAGCGATTGTATAAACATAGCGAAGGGCGGTTATTATTTACTGGTAGCTTGTCATAGCCTACTACGATTGAATCTCCTTATAGAATCTCCATTACAATTACAAAAAAACCTGTGATATTAACCTTATTTAATAATAATCTACGTGTAAAGTAATATGAATCGCTTAAGTAATAAGTATTAAACCTATTAATTGTGTCCAATTACTCAACCGGTGTATAATAATTAATATAGTATATTAGGTTAGGTAATATATTAATATATTATCTCACACTGTACCGGTGTATAATATAATAAATATTCATTATTTCACACACCAGTGGTATAATATAATAAGTAATAAGTGTATTACTCAATAGTTGTGTTTGTGTGTGTGAAAATTAATATAATTGTGTCCAACAAATATTAAATATTTGTGTCCGAACAAATATTCATTTGTGTGTGTGAAAAAGTACGTATTACGTATTAGGTTAGGTAACATTAATCTCAACTTGTGTCATTATCTCACAGTGGTATAATATAATAAGTGTATTACTCAACAGTTTGTGTGAAAAATGTTTCGCCATTTAGTCTTAACAAGTAAAAGCAAACATTTTCTCCACTGTTGTTTACTGTTTACTGTGATAGCCATTTTTGAGATTGGAACCGGAGCTGTTAAATGGCGACAAGAAGTTACGGAAGATCCAGATCCATGGTTGCGTTACGGATTTATTGGAACGTGTATATTGTACGCGTTGCGGTTGATAACTTTTCTACCGCTGCCGCAAGTGCTGTTTAATTTCGCCGGGTTGACCTTGTATAATGCGTTTCCCGATAAGGTTGTGCTGAAAGGTATGATAATTTTAAAAGTAAGGTTAGGTTACTATGGTTTTTGGAAGGTTTTGACTATTTTTTACAAGATTATGACTTTTTTTTTACAAGATTATGACTGTTTTTTACAAGGTTATGACTGTTTTTTTACAAGATTATGACTTTTTTTTACAAGATTATGTCTGTTTTTCACAAGGTTATGACTGTTTTTTTTACAAGGTTATGACTGTTTACAAGATTATGAAGTTTCGAACAAGATTATGTCTGTTTTTCACAAGATTATGACTGTTTTTTTACAAGATTATGACTGTTTTCACAAGGTTATGACTGTTTTTTACAAGATTATGAAGTTTTTCACAAGATTATGTCTGTTTTTCACAAGGTTATGACTTTTTTTTACAAGGTTATGACTGTTTACAAGATTATGAAGTTTCGAACAAGATTATGTCTGTTTTTCACAAGATTATGACTGTTTTTTTACAAGATTATGACTGTTTTCACAAGGTTATGACTGTTTTTTACAAGATTATAAAGTTTTTCACAAGATTATGAGTGTTTTTCACAAGGTTATGACTGTTTTTTTTACAAGATTATGAAATTTATCACAAGATTATGATTGTTTTTCACAAGGTTATGACTGTTTTTTACAAGGTTATGACTGTTTTTTACAAGATTATAAAGTTTTTCACAAGATTATAAGTGCTTTTCACAAGGTTATGACTGGTTTTTACAAGGTTATGGCTGTTTTATTAAAGGTTGACATTGTTTTTTACAAGGTTATGACTGTTTTTCACAAGGTTATGATTGTTTTTTACAAGATTATGAAGTTTTTTACAAGATTATGATTGTTTTTCACAAGGTTATGACTGTTTTTTTACAAAATTATGACTGTTTTTCACAAGGTTATGACTTTTTTTTTTACAAGGTTACTATGATTTTTGGAAGGTTTTGACTGTTTTTTACAAGATTATGACTATTTTTCACAAGGTTATGACTGTTTTTTACAAGGTTATGACTGTTTTTTTTTTACAAGATTATGAAGTTTTTCACAAGATTATGTTTGTTTTTTACAAGATTATGACTGTTTTTCACAAGGTTACTAAGATTTTTGGAAGGTTTTGACTGTTTTTTTACAAGATTATGAAGTTTTTCACAAGATTATGTCTGTTTTTCACAAGATTATGTCTGTTTTTCACAAGATTATGTATGTTTTTCACAAGATTATGACTGTTTTTTACAAGGTTATGTCTGTTTTTTTACAATATTATGAAGTTTTTCACAAGATTATGTCTGTTTTTTACAAGATTATGTCTGTTTTTCACAAGGTTATGAAGTTTTTCACAAGATTATGTCTGTTTTTCACAAGATTATGTCTGTTTTTCACAAGATTATGTATGTTTTTCACAAGATTATGACTGTTTTTTACAAGGTTATGTCTGTTTTTTACAATATTATGAAGTTTTTCACAAGATTATGTTTGTTTTTTACAAGATTATGTTTGTTTTTCACATGGTTATGTCTGTTTTTTACAAGGTTATGACTGTTTTTCACAAGGTTATGACTGTTTTTTACAAAGTTATGACTGTTTTTTACAAGGTTATGACCTTGTATAATGCGTTTCCGGATAAGGTTACGCTCAAAGTTATGTTTTGATAATTTTAAATTAGTTAGGTTAGGTTCATTCTAATTTATTTGAAATTTTGTACATTTTATAAGAATTATTAATTTTTAAATATCCGCGGTTCGAATCCCGACAAAGTCAATATATTTTCTTTAATTAAAATTGTAACTAATGATTAATTAGTGTTTTGATAAGTTTAAATTGGTTAGGTTAGGTTCTTCCGATTTATTTGAAACTTTTCGTACTGTGTTAAATTATTATTAATTTTTAAATATCCGGGGTTCGAATCCCGGCAAAGTCAATATATTTTCTTTAATTAAAATTATAATTAATGATTAATTAGTGTTGATAATTTCAAATTGGTTAGGCTAGGTTCATTCCGATTTATTTGAAACGTTACGTGGGGTATGTGGTGTAAATGGGAGAGATCGGGTACGAAATACGATTAGTGTATGATGAGTGTGAAATTGCAAAAAAAATGTTATAACAAAAGTTGGTGTTAGTCAGTTAAGATGGTTCGGACATATTGAGCGAATGCGTCTAATGAACGTTTTATTAAAAAGATTTATTTAAATGATTTTGATATGGTATAGGTTTGCAGGTGGACGTACGATGAGTAGTTGGAGTGGTGGTATGATTGAGAGAGTGGCTTGCGTGCAGCGAAAGATTCCAAAAGTAGTAGGAATGCAAGAGCATGTATGAGAGTGGAATTATGAATGTGGATGAAAGTGTGAAAGTTGCTTGTGCTGGATAGGAATAGGTTTGGAGGCGACTGATTTCTCGGGATGATGAAAAGAGTTTGTGCCACACCCTTATTTGGGGGTACATGGCGTGGTGATTGTGTATGTATGTATAATTAATTAAAAATCTCGAGTAAAATTCTTCTACAATCTTAAAATCTTTTACAATCTTACTTAAAATCCATAAAATCATGTAAAAATCGCTTAAAAATCAATGTAAAATTCTTACAATTTCACTTAAAATCATATTATATTCTTACAAATCGCGCTTAAAATCATGTAAAATTATTGAAATCGCGCTTAAAATCATATAAAATGCATTCAATCGCGCTTAAAATCATGTAAAATCATCTAATCATTGAATACAGAATTATGTATATATTATGTGGCCAAGTGGTTTGCCCCGAACCCTAATATATAAATCTGTCACTTAGGTCAATTCTAACAGATACAAAAAATTTTTAGTTTTTAGAAATATTTATCAGATTACAATAACCACATGGCCCAGAACTGTTTTGTTACAATATTGTAAAAGTAATCTGGAATAGCTTAAAATATAAAGAACAAGATTAGAAGTATATGGGTAAACCCATATATAGACTACTTTGACATTTTTCGGAAAGTTAGCAACACTGTATTTTAATAATATTATAATTTATGTGGGCACTAGGAGATACTTTTCTGAAAATTTGATCAAAATCGAATAAATAATGTAGCCACAATGAATTTTTAAAAAAAATTGTGATTTTTTTCTCTATAAGTTGGCAACACTGTATTTTGTTAAAATTGCATAATTTATTTAGGCACTAGGAAAAACTTTTATGAAAATTTGATTAAAATCGGTTAAATAAAATGGTCATAATAAATTTTTAAAAATTTTACTAATTTTTTCTCGGAAAGTTGGCAACATTGTATTTTGTTAAAATTACATAAATTATATGAATACTAGGAAAATCTTTTGTGAAAATTTGAGTAAAATCGGTTGAATAACATGGCCATAATAAAAATTTTAAAACTTTAGTAATTTTTTTCTCGGAAAGTTGGCAACACTGAATATTAATAAAATTATGTGATCAATGGGAGCATTAGCGAAATCTTTTTTGAAAATTTGATCAAAATCGGATAAATAACGTAGCCAGTATGAATTTTTAAAAACTTTAGTAATTTTTTTCTCGGAAAGTTGGCATCACTGGAAAAAACCAAAACCACATGACCATCTTGGGTACTAGACAAATTTATCCTGAAAATTTCATTATAATCGGTTGAACCGTCTAGGAGGAGTTGCGATCACAAAATTTTGTCTGACGACCGAGCGAGCGAGCGAGCGAGCTGACGACGCACATCCATACACCCACATAAACTAAGTTCAGATTCGTCATCTAGAGGCTATATGAAGGATTTCTATACAATTTTTTTTTTTTTTTTTTGAAAATGTTACAGACACCGTACCAAACGCTTTACTACTTTTCCTTGCAGTCAAAGTAGTAAAAATCATGTAAAATCTTTACAAACGCGCTTAAAATCATGTAAAATTGTTAAAATCGCGCTTAAAATCATGTAAAATTGTTGAAATCGCGTGTGTGTGTGTGATATCGCATTAAAAAATTTAATATATGTATGTAATAAACTTAGATAGCTATCAAAAAAAGAATTTCACTGCCATATAGAAAAAATGTCAAATTAATATATCAAAAATGATGAAAATACCTTTTATAGAGGAATTTCCCACTAAAATCTTATCGCGCATCGTTTAGCAGGTACGATTAGCTACAATTTAATATGCGACAACATAAGATTCGAGCATTTTTACCGCAAGAAATCGCATTTTAATTTGACGCGCGCATATTGTATATTGCTAAATATAAGTTCTTATTAATATTATTATGATAATTCTGTTAAGGTTCACCCCTGCTAGCCCCCTTCATCTGCGTCCGAATCGTCACAAGGGGCGACTACCCCCAGCTAGTCCGCTCCAACGTCACTCGCAACATGTCCAAATGCCTGGAAGCCGGCCTGGAGAACTTCCTCATCGAGGTCGTCACTGACAAACCCATCAACCTCCCTCCACACCGTCGTGTCCGCGAAATAGTAGTACCCCCTTCTTATCGTACGAAAACTGGAGCCCTCTTCAAAGCACGAGCGCTCCAGTACTGCCTGGAGGAATCGGTGAACGTCCTCGCCGATAGTGATTGGATTGTGCACCTCGATGAGGAAACGCTCCTGACGGAGAACTCGGTGAGGGGTGTGTTGAATTTTGTCCTAGATGGGAAGCATCAGTTCGGACAGGGGTTGATTACGTATGCGAACGAGGATGTGGTGAATTGGGTGACAACCTTGGCGGATAGTTTTCGCGTGGCTGATGATATGGGGAAGCTAAGGTTGCAGTTTTCTATGTTCCATAAGCCGTTGTTTAGCTGGAAGGGATCGTATGTTGTTACACAGGTTAGTATGGAAATCTATGTTCTTTTAAATCTATGTTCTACGAAATCTATGTTCTGCGAAATCTATGTTCTGCGAAATCTATGTTCTATGAAATCTATGTTTTACGAAATCTATGTTCTACGAAATCTATGTTCTACGAAATTTATGTTTTACGAAATTTATGTTCTACGAAATCTATGTTCTACGAAATTTATGTTTTTTTGAATCTATGTGCTACGAAATCTATGTTCTTCGAAATCTATGTTCTTCTAAATCTATGTTCTACGAAATCTAAGTTCTTTTGAATCTATGTTATTACACAGGTTAGTAATTTAGTATAGAACAAGATTAGATGTAGATATGGGTAAACCCATATGTATAGACCACTCTGACATTATTTCTCGAAAAGTTGCCAACACTGTATTTTAATATTATTATAATTTATGTGGGCACTAGATTAAAATCGAATAAATAATGTAGCCACAATAAATTTTTAAAAAATTGAGTGATTTTTTTCTCTCTCGATAAGTTGGCAACACTGTTTTTTGTTAAAATTGTATAATTTATTAAATTTGATTAAAATCGGTTAAAAATTTTAGTAAATTTTTTTCTCGGAAAGTTGGCAACACTGTATTTTGTTAAAATTACATAAATCATATGAATACTAGGAGAATCTTTTGTGAAAATTTGAGTAAAATCGGTTAAATAACATGACCATAATATACTTTTAAAAACTTTAGTATTTTTTTTCTCGGAAAGTTGGCAACACTGGATATTAATAAAACTATATAATTAATGGGAGCATTAGGTTAGAATAGAAATAGCTAAATTACCGAGGGGAAAATCACAAGTAAAATCAGGTGTACAAATTTATTAAAATCCCAAAAATAATAGTAAAATCTATTAAAAATCTCTAGTAAAATACTGGAAATTTCGTATAAAATTGATTAAATCAACGATGTATGACTAAAATCTCAACAATCATACGTGAAATTTGTAAAATCTGGTGTAGAAATTTATTAAAATTATGGTAAAATCAGTAAAATTGTGGAAATTTCATATAAAATTCGTATAAAATCAACGAAGAATGACTAGAATCTCAACAATCATACGTAAAATTTGTAAAATTTGGTGTTAAAATTTATGAAAATCATGGTAAAATCCATAAAATCATGGTAAAAATCTATTAAAAATATTTTTAAAAATCTTGTGAAATCTTAAAAATCCGGGAAATTTCGTATAAAACTCGTAAAATTAACGGAAGAATGACTAAAATCTCAACAATCATACGTGAAATTTGTAAAATCTGGTGTAAAAAATTGAAAAAAAGTGATTTTTTTTTGTAAATACAGAGAAATACTAGTAAAATTTTACAACTTATAAAAAAATCCGTAATTTAATTTTACCATAAATATTCTCTATTTCTATTAATTTAAAAATAGTTTTATGTTTAAATTCATCAAATCCAGATGAAATTTTTTTATCAATGACAAAATAAATAAATTTTTGACCTAATAAAGACGTTCGTTTAGCTTTCGTCGAAACGTGTTGTTAGATGAAAAATAATTAACGGAAACTAAACCTTAATTAACGGAATTTAAACCTAGAACTGTTTTTAAATTAATACTATGAGTTATTATTTATTTTAAATAATTTTTTCTATTATTTCACAAACGTCACTCAATCATTATTGAATCGGGGTTTACAATATTTAATATTTGATTAACAATTTATTGAACTTTCTTTAAAATTGTATAAAATATAGATTGTTTATGTTTTATTTAAAACAAGTTTTTAAAATAGATTCTTTTTTTTCTATGCAAAATAATCAGAAAATTTAATTTCTTAAACTTATATAATTTTTAATTCCTATTTCTTAGTATTTATGGTGATAATGTCAAAGTGGTCTATATATGGGTTTACCCATATTATACTTCTAATCTTATTATTTTTTTAAAAAATACCAATATATGTATAAAATTTTTGTACAGAAAATCATATATTAACAAAAGTCATTATATAAAGAAAAAAAAAAGATCTTATCTCTTTCTTGCTCTGATAGTTTTAAATGCAAAAACAAACTAACTATTAATTATTATTATGTAATATATTTTAAAACCTTGAATTTTTACACGTACGTATTAATATATATATATATATATATATATATATATATGTATATATATATATATATATATATATATATATATATAAATTGTAATTTATACACAAGTTCATAAAGTAGTAGCTTTTTTTTTCATAATCGTTCTTAAAATCATGTAAAATCAACGAGAAATCAAGTAATATCCTTACAATTTCATTTAAAATCATATAAAATCCTTATAAACTCGCTTAAAATCATGTAAAATCCTTATAATCGTCCTTAAAAATCATGTAAAATCAACGAAAAATTATCTAGATTTCTTTCAATTTTACTTAAAATCATATAAAATCTTTATAATCGTTCTTAAAATCAACCATAAATCATGTAGAATCTTTATAATCGTCCTTAAAATCATGTAAAATCAAGTAATATCCTTACAATTTCACTTAAAATCATATAAAAATTATGTGAAATCCTTATAATCGTCCTTAAAATCATGTAAAATCAACGAAAAATTGTCTAGATTCCTTAAAATTTCACTTAAAATCATATAAAATCCTTACAAAGTCGCTTAAAATCATGTGAAATTTTTTCAATCTTTCTTTAAACCATGTAAAATCTTTTCAATTATCCTTAAAATCATGTAATATCCTTACAATTTCACTTAGAATCATATAAAATCTTTATAATCGTCATTAAAATCATGTAAAATCTTTATAATCGTCCTTAAACTCAACTAATCACCAAATTTCTAACTACAACTTTCTGTCTCCTCCAACAGACCGGCGCCGAAAAAGCCGTCAGCTTCGACAACGGCCTGGACGGCAGCATCGCCGAAGACTGTTACTTCGCAATGCGTGCCCACCTCCTTCGCTACTCGTTCGCCTTCATCGACGGGGAAATGTGGGAGAAATCACCCTTCACCCTCTGCGACTTTGTCCAGCAGCGCAAACGCTGGCTCCAGGGCATCCTCCTCGTCGTGCACTCCAGGTCGATCCCGGTGCGAACCAAACTCCTGCTGGCGATTTCCTGCTACAGCTGGGTTACTCTACCCCTTTCGACTTCGAATATAATCCTCGCAGCGGTTTATCCGATTAGATGTCATCCCGTAATTGATTTTATCTGTGCGTTTATCGGAGCGGTTAATATCTATATGTATGTGTTTGGGGTGGTTAAGTCGTTTTCGCTTTACCGGTTCGGACCGGTCCGGTTTGTGCTTTGTATATGCGGAGCGTTATGTACGATTCCGTTTAATATTATCATTGAGAATGTTGCGGTTATTTGGGGTTTGGTTGGGAAGAAACATAAGTTTTATGTTGTTAATAAGAATATAAGGCCGCCTGTAACTGTATAAATATATATATAATTTACGAAATCTATGTTCTTATAAATCTATGTTCTACGAAATCTATGTTTTTGTAAATCTATGTTCTACGAAATCTATGTTCATATATATATATAAATCTACGAAATCTATGTTCTTTTAAATTTATGTTCTACGAAATCTATGTTCTTATAAATCTATGTTCTACGAAATATATGTTCATATATATATATATATATATATATAAAATCCACGAAATGTATGTTCTTTTAAATCTATGTTCTACGAAATCTATGTTCTTATAAATCTATGTTCTACGAAATTTATGTTTATATATATGAACATAGATTACATAGATATATATATATATATATGAACATAGATTACATATATATATATATATATATATATATATATATACATATATAATATAAGTGACAAATAATGGTTTTAAAGAACAAATATGAGAGAAAATAAAAAAACTCATATCACCTCGACCTGAAATCGAACCAGGGATTAAATTCTGTCACTAAGATCTGTTGTCAACTCGGTAGCTCAGTGGTAGAGTGTCCACCCGGCAAGTGGAGAGTCTCTGGTTCGATCTCAAGTCGAGGTGATATGAGTTTTTTCATTTTCAGTTTAATAATTATTTCATGCTTATATTTGATATACTATTATATATATATATATATATATATATATATATATATATATATATATATATATATATATATATATATATATATATATGAACATTTCTCTATTAAAATGTATATGCTCTAAAATATTATAGACTTTTAGGGTAATATATTAGCACAATTTTATTATTTTTATTTTTAGTCATTTAGTCATATTTGTATTTGTACATAAAAAATTAGTAGAATTTTATTATTAATTCACCGAATATAAGATATAGGAATTTTTGCGTGTCTTGCGTTATAATTATATATATATATATATATATATATATATATATATATATATTTATATATATATATTTATATATATATATATTTATATATATATAATTTTCTTTAAGGATGTTATTTTTCTGGAAGGACCATATTGAGTACATTTTTTTTGAATTTTTTATTTTATTATTTTCTCTTTTTTTTTATATATATATATATATATATACATACATACATACATACATACATACATACATACACAATCACTCCATGTACCCAACAGGGTGTGGCACAAACTCTTTTCATCATCCCGAAATCAGTCGCCTCCAAACACTCCTATCCAAACAAGCAACTTTCGCTTCATCCACATTCATAATTCCTCTCATACAAGCTCTTCCATTCCTACTACTTGGAAACTTTCGCTCACGCAAAACACTCTCAATCATATCACTCCAACTACTCTTTATATATAAAAAGATGAAATAAGAATCATTTAATAATAATAATAATAATTAAAAATCGTTAAAAATCTTTCCGAACCTCATACTCTATTAATAAATAAAACGGATTTTATTTTATTTTAACAGAATGAGTTTAGAAAGATTTTTAATAAATTATTATGAAAAGAGTTTGTGCCACACCCTTATTTGGGTACATGGCGTGATTGTGTATGTATGTATGTATGTATGTATTATTATTATTATTATTATTAAAATTAGCAAAATTATTTCTACTTATACAGGTTGGTCTCAATAATTATTGTAAATATTATATTTCTTGAAGAATGAAAGAAAAATGTACTTTATATGAATATATATATATATATATATATATATATATATATATATATATATATATATATATATATATACGGGGTGTTCGTTCGCCAAGTTGATATAGGGCAATAACATGGGATATTTTGATAATATACAGAATACTTGTTTCTGAAATAAAATTTGGAAAAATATTTTTCGATTTGAGCAGAAAAAGTTCTAGAATTTGGTTTTAGTTTTAATTTGCTAGCATGTGCCCCGTTTGGGCACTAGAATTTTTTTCTTAAATGTTTTTTACAATTTTCAATAATTTTTCTTGTTAAATCAGTATAAGTTAGAGAAAAAAGTTACTTAGCTATTATCTAGCTAATTTTTTTCTGTATGTTACTGAATTTTTTCCGATTTTTTTGAGCAAATTTTTGAAAAATGTGATTTTTTGGTTTTTATTTTTTTTCTCAAAAACTATGAGATGTAAGAAAATAAGCATGATATGGAAAAATGCGGAATAATGAGTACGATAATTGAGTAAAGAAACCATTATTCTACGATGCATCGTTTAGTAGAAAAAAAATAAAAACTGAATTTTTGAAAATTTCTCTTAAAATTTTTTTTCAAAATAAGACTTTTTTCGAAAATTTGCTCAAAAAATCAGAAAAAATTTAGTACAATAAAGAAAAATATAAGCTACATAATAGCTAAGTAACTAAGTAGTAAGAAAATTCTAAAAAAAAACATTTTGAAAAAAATTCTAGCACCCTAGCGGGGCACATGCTAGCAAATTAAAACTAAAACCAAATACTAGAACATTTAGAACACCCCGTATATATATATATATATATATATATATATATATATATATATTTATATATATATATATATATATATATTTCCAAAAAAAAATCAATATTTATTTTTTAATATTTGTTATTTTCCAAGCACAAATGTATTTTAATATATATATATATATATATATATTTTATTTAATGATATAATATTGTAAAAAGGCACATTAGATAAAAAATATGAACTTCATTTTGTATGAATCTCGTACGATTTGTTCGTAAAAATTAATATACTTTGAGAATCTCTCAACCTAAAAACTCAAATAAATTAACCACTCAAATATTTATATACGTAAATTATTATTAATTAATATTAGTATAAATAGAATTCACGTTTATTATTTATATTCGAGATTTTTTCGAAATAATAATAATAATAATAATTATAATAATAATAATAACAAGATTAGAAGTATATGGGTAAACCCATATATAGATTACTTTTTTTTTTCTCGGAAAGTTGGCAACACTGTATTTTCAGTAATATTATAATTTATGTGAGCACTAGGAGAAACTTTTCTGAAAATTTGATCAAAATCGAATAAATAATGTAGACACAATGAAAAATTTTGTGATTTTTTCTCTCTCGATAAGTTGGCAACACTGTATTTTGTTAAAATTGCAGAATTTATTTAAGCACTAGGAGAATCTTTTATGAAAATTTGATTAAAATCTGTTAAATAAAGTGGTCATAATAAATTTTTTAACAATTTAGTAATTTGTTTCTCGGAAAGTTGGCAACATTGTATTTTGGTAAAATTACATAAATTATATGAATACTAGGAGAATCTTTTGTGCAAAATTTGAGTAAAATCGGTTCAATAACATGGCCATAATAAATTTTTAAAAACTAGTAATTTTTTTTTCGGAAACTCGGCAACATTGGATATTAATAAAATTATGTAAATATTTTGATCATTAGGGAAATCTTTTCTGAAAATTTGATCAAAATCGAAAAAATAACGTAGCCATTACGAATTTTTAAAAAATTTAGTAATTTTTTTCTCGGAAAGTTGGCATCACTGGAAAAAAATAAAACCACATGACCATCTTGGGTGCTAGACAAATTTATCCTGAAAATTTCATTAAAATCGGTTGAACCGTCTAGCAGTAGTTAATAATAATAAATATATATATATATATATATATATATATATATATATATATATATATATATATATATATATATATATATATATATATATATACAAATATATATATACAAATATATATATATTGTATATATTTCATGAAAGTTATTAAGATTTTAAAGGATTTTATCAAGATTTTTAATATTATTATTAAGATTGTGGCTAATTTTCGTTTATTTTACGGATTTTATACGAAATTTCAGGAATTTTACAAGATTTTAAAAGTATTTTTAACAGATTTTAACAAGATTTTAAATATGATTATTAAAATTGTAGCGATTTTCCGTATATTTTACGAAATTTCATGAATTTTATTATATTTTTAATATATTTTACCATAATTTTAAAGGATTTTACTAAGATTTTAAAGGGTTTTATCAAGATTTTTAAGTTATTATTATTTTACGGATTTTATACGAAATTTCAGGAATTTTTCAAAATTATAAGAATATTTTTAATAGATTGTATCATAATTTTAAAGGATTTTACCAAGATTTTAAATACGATTATTAAAATTTGTAGCGATTTTCAGTTTATTTTACGAATTTTATACGGAATTTCATTAATTTTACAATATTTTAAGAGTATTTTTAATAGATTTTTACCATGATTTTAAATAATTTTATTGTATATTTCATGAAAGCTATTAAGAAATTAATTATATTTCTATATTATTATTATTATTAATATTATTATTATTATTATTATTATTATTATTATTATTATTATTAGAAACACGAAGTATTTTCCGAATGAATTAAGTACTAAAAAATTAGAAAAATATTTAGAATGTTTATTTTGTAATTTGTCATTGTTAGGAAATAATAACCTAACAATTATTATTATTATTATTATTAATTTATTTGAAAAGAATGTGATTTAATATTTTTCTGTTATTGTTGTTCATCAAATATTTGTACAAAAAACATGTAATAAATATAATTACAATAATAAATGAAAAATTTGCACACTTTGAAAAAAAAAAATCGATATTTATTATTTTTTCAATAATTTGTCTGAATCGCTAATTTTTACACAATCACTACATGTACCCCCAAATAAGGGTGTGGCACAAACTCTTTTCATCATCCCGAGAAATCAGTCGCCTCCAAACATATTCCTATATCCAGCACAAGCAACTTTCGCTTTATCCACATTCATAATTCCTCTCTTACATGCTCTTTTATTCCTACTACTTGGATACTTTTGCTGCACGCAAGCCACTCTCTCAATCATCTACCACCACTCCAACTACTCATCGGACGTCCACCTGCAAACGTATACCATCAAAATCATTCAAATAAATTTCTTTAAAAATCTCGAGTAAGATTTCTATTTTACAATTTTAAAAATTTCATATAAAATCAGTAAAATCAACCTGAAAATCGTGGTAAAATCATTACAATCTTACTTAAAATCTATAAAATCAACAAAAAATCATGCTAAAATCCCGTAAAATCTTCGGTTAAATCCTAGGATTATACTTATACAATCCGCAGTTTAGCAGCAAAAATTGCAAATTACGCCTGAAATATATGCAACTGTTTGAACAGGTAAGTGAAGAAATTTGTCTGATTTTCAGGCGTTTTATTAAGAAAATATCTCAATATTATAAATAAATATTAATACAGAAATTTAACCTAAAGGAGTTTTATTTTAATTGAATATAAGGTTGGAAGGCATTTTTTATTACTATTGTTAAAAATATAAATATTTATGAAGATTAAATTAATTAAAGCTAAAAGTATTTTATTTTTATAAACAATTAATAGACATATTTAAAAAAGGTTTTATATTTTTACCTAAAAAATAATAAGGTTTAAGGTTTGTGCCAACAAAACAAAAAAATATTGTAAAATTAAATTTGTAACACATACTTTATTGTTACAGCATAGAACATAGAGAACATAGTTTTTCTCAATCAGAGACACAGTTTTTTTTTTGTTATAAAGTTTTTCTTTCAATTATTTTCACAATATTTGTATTATTATTATTATTAATAATTAATATCCCTTTCGTGTGTTTATCATATATTAGGTCTGTTCGATTTCAGTATTATATATTATAGGGTGTCCGTAAAATAAAATCGGAGAAAATTTTCCATCGAAAAAACATTTGCTAAAAATATATGTTTTTTCGATGTAAAATTATCGATTTTTGCCTTATTAGGAAAAAATTATTTTATGGACACCCTAATATATATATATATATATATATATATATATATATATATATATATATATATATATAAAATATATAATCCCAGCAATATGTACAAAAAAGACATATTTTTACTACACAAACATATATTTGTATCATTTCTTTGTTAAACTTTAACATGATTTAAACGCATGCGCAGTTTTATTAACTACTAGGCCGGTATTTACACTACTTTTGTTACATATATATATATATACGGGCTGTTCGTTCGCCAGGTTGATATAGCGCAATAATATGGAATATCGATAATATGCAGAATTCTTCTTTCTGAAGTAAAATTTGGAGAAATACTTTTCGATAGGGCAGAAAAAGTTATAGAATAAATAAAATAAAAACAAAAAAATTCTAGCGCCCAAACGGCACATGCTAGCAAATTAAAACTAAAACCAAATTATAGAACTTTGTATTGTCTATCGAAAAGTATTCTAAGTATTTCTCCGAATTTTACTTCAGAAAGAAGTATTCTGCATATTTTCAATATCCCATGTTATTGACCTATATCAACCTGGCGAACGAACACCCCGTATATATATATATATATATATATATATATATATATATATATAAATTTTATCCAGAAATTTATTGAGTTTTATTAGATAAGTAGTGTAAAATATTTTTTCCATAAAAAAACATGGACAGATTTATTTAAAACAATTTTTTTGCTTTATATAATATATATATATATATATATATATATATATATATATATATATATATATATATATATATATACATTATATGTATGTAATTTTTCCTGTAAAACTTATTTTCGTAAGTAAATATACAATAAATTACACTAAATGAGTTTTCCAAGTTTAAAAATAATTTCCATTTACAAATAAATTATTTAAAACTTACACTTAACAAATATACAAACATTTTTATATCAAAATATATCTATATATATATATTTATATTATATAGAATTTGGTATAATAATAACAATTATTATATACGGGGTGTTCGAAAAGTCGGTTTACTGAAAAAAAAAAAATAAAATATTAAAAAAAAACAATACAATTTTAAAAATATTATAATTTCTTATCAAGCTATAAATAGATTAAAATATTTTGAAGATTATGCTATTTTCGGTATAGTGACTTTTCGACCATCCTGTATTACAAAGAGAAAAATAAAATAAGAGAAAAATTAAAATAATCCAACAATTAATGCACATTTATATATAATCCTAAGTTTAATCCTAAGTTTCTTTATCAAACGTTAAATATTTATACATGAATGATTCTGGCAAAAACACAAAAATTTGTAATATTTCAAAATCAAAATGATAAAAAAAATGTCAAGGTTTCTTTATTGTATTAGTTATGTTATGTTATGTTAAGTTAAAGATAACATAACATAACATAACATAACATAGGATAACATAACATAACATAAGATAACATAACATAACATAACATAACATAAGATAACATAACATAACAGTTATGTTATGTTATGTTATTTTATTAACATAAGATAACATAATATAACATAAGATAAAATAACAGTTATGTTATGTTATCTTATGTTATGTTATGTTATCTTATTAACATAAGATAACATAACATAACATAAGATAACATAACATAACATAAGAGTTATGTTATATTATCTTATGTTATGTTAACTTATTAACATAAGATAACATAACATAACATAAATTTAAATTTATTATGTGTTTTGCGATTTTTTATTAATTTTGTAGAAGAGAGGGGCGTAAAAATTCAAAACAATTTAATGTAAATTTCGCTTAATTTTAAGGACTTACAATGTTTTGGCGCAGTTTTGATTTTTTTTTCTAAAATTTATCCTGTATTTTGGGTTTTTTTTATTTATTTTGTAGAAAAATTGCCAATATTTGACAAAAAAAAAATCAAATTTACCAAAAGGGGCGTAAAAATTCAAAACAATTTAATGTAAATTGCGCTTAATTTCAAAGAGTTACGATGCTTTGATGCAAAGTTTTGATTTTTTTTTCTAAAATTTATCCTGTATTTTGCGATTTTATGTTATGTTATGTTATCTTATTAACATAAGATAACATAACATAACATAACATAACATAACATAACATAACAGTTATGTTATGTTATGTTATCTTATGTTATGTTATGTTATGTTATGTTATGTTATGTTGTGTTATGTTATTTTATGTTATGTTATGTTATGTTATGTTATGTTGTGTTATGTTATGTTATGTTATGTTATGTTATGTTATATTTTCTGACAATTTTATAATAAATAAAGAAACCTTAATTTTTCTAGATAAAAATATAATATATTTTTTTTTCTTTTTTTTAAAAAAGACATTATCATTCATATTAATTAATAAAAAATAAAATAAAATAAAATAAAAACCTTGGTTAAATATAATATTTGTTTTTTCTATTTTTGTTTTCTGGGACTTTCTTTTGCAGTTCTATAGATTAAGGCCTTAATTAGCAAAAAACTCTTTAATCACAGTTTTAAATCACAAAAATATGGACGGAAACATCCCTTGAGCTTTCTCTCTCTCTCTCTCTCACTTTCTCTCTCTTTTTTGAGTTTTTTTTTGTTCGTAATAAAACAGTAACGGATTCAAAATAATTTCCAAATTTTTTTTTTTTTTTTTTTTTTTTTAATTTATAATTATAACTGAATCCGTATCTGATATCTGATACGAAAATTTACTACATTGTAAAAAATTTATATATTTCTACAGAGAAAAATTTGTTAAAACGCTGCTATTTTAGCCGTTAGTAATTAAATATATATATATATATATATATATATATATATATATATATATATATATATGTATATATATATATATATATAATATATATAAATATATATATATATATACATATATATATATATACATATATATATATATACATATATATATATATACATATATATATATATATATATATATATATATATATATATATATATATATATATATTATTTTTTTTTACAGTGTAGCTCACTCGTACTTCCATTAATAATATTAATATTTATTATTAAAATATTTAAAATCTCTAAGTTTTCGCGTTAAAAAAGTATCAGGTCCTGGAAAGTCAGCCATTTTAAGTTTGCAACCAAAAGTGCAAAATTATGTGCCCTAAATTCAAAAATTTTATAATCAAAATAGAAATGGAATTTTCGGGTTGAGGCTAGGTTAGGTTAGGTTAGATTTAAGTTAAGTTAGGTTAGGTTAGGTTACACTGTAAAAAATTAATGTAAATTTACATTAATAATTATGGTAATTTTACTATATTTTTTATTGTAATTTTATAATTTTTTTGATAAATTTACAATATTTTATAAAAATTACAATAAAAAATATATTAAATTGTCATAATTTTAAATGTAAATTTACATAGATTTTTTACAGTGTAGGTTTAGATCAAACAGAAAGTTCTATTTCTATTTTAAGCACAACAAAATTTTGAGTTTGGCACATAATTATTTCAAAAAATGTCCAAACTTAAAAATCTTGTGCTCAACTTGGTTAGATTTAAAGATTGCCGCCATTTTGAAAAAAAAAACAAGGAAACTATTTAACTTTCATAGTTCTGTGTTAATTTTTAAAGATTGCAGGCATTTTGAAAAAAAACAAGGAAACTATTTAACTTTCATAGTTCTGTGTTAATTTTTAAAGATTGCCGCCATTTTAAAAAAAAACAAGGAAACTATTTAACTTTCATAGTTCTGTGTTAATTTTTAAAGATTGACGCCATTTTGAAAAAAAAACAAGGAAACTATTTAATTTTCATAGTTCTGTGTTAATTTTTAAAGATTTCCGCCATTTTGGAAGAAAAAACAAGGAAACTATTTAACTTTCATAGTTCTGTGTTAATTTTTAAAGATTGCCGCCATCTTGAAAAAAAAAGGAAACTATTTAACTTTCATAGTTCTGTGTTAATTTTTAATAATCGCCGCCATTTTGAAAAAAACAAGGAAACTATTTAACTTTCATAGTTCTGTGTTAATTTTTAAAGATTGACGCAATTTTGAAAAAAAAAACAAGGAAACTATTTAACTTTCATAGTTCTGTGTTAATTTTTAAGTTAAGTTAGGTTAGGTTACATTTAAATCAAACCAAAACTTCTATTTCTATTTTAAGCACAACAAAATTTTGAGTTTGGCACATAATTTCGAAATATGTTCAAACTCAAAATATCAATAAAACTTTTTAAGTTAGGTTAGGTTAGGTTAAGTTAGGTTAGGTTAGGTTAGGTTAGGTTTAGATCAAACCAGAAGTTCTATTTCTATTTTAAGCAATTTAACAATTTAATTTTAATAATTTTAATAATAATTTTAATAATTTTAATAATAATTTTAATAATTTTAATAATAATTTTAATAATTTTAATAATAATTTTAATAATTTTAATAATAATTTTAATAATTCTAATAATTTTAATTTAATAATTTAAACAATTTCGAAATTTGGCACATAATTTACAGCATAACTTTCAATCGGCCTGACTTTCACACCTGAACAAAATAACAAAAGACAGACGAAACAAGAGTTTTTCAATAAAAAAAATTGTATTTTCATTTGTTTTTGAGTAATTTTCAATTGTTTTGAGTAAAAATTGAGTAAAAGAGTAGTAAAATCCTCCCCCCTAAAGAGCAGATCCTTGCTTGACTTCCAGCAATTTTGGGCAATTTTCCAAAATGTTGAGCAAAATGCCATCGATATAGCAACGTAGTTGCTGATTTTCAAATTGGAGATCTTTCATTGCTTGCTGAATCTGGAATCAGAAAGAAAAAAAAAGTTGGTGTTAGTCAGTTAAGATGGTTTCTTAGACATGTTTAATGAACATTTGCTGTTAAAAAGATGCATTTGAATGATTTAAGGAATCATTATTATTATTATTATTATTATTATTATTATTATGTTGTAGTAAAAGTTGGTGTTAGTCAGTTAAGATGGTTTTGACATGTTGAGCGAATGCGTCTAATGAACGTTTGCTGTTCAAAAGATGCATTTGAATATGATTTTAATAGTATATTATTATTATTATTATTACTATTATGTTGTAGCAAAAGTTGGTGTTAGTCAGTTAAGATGGTTCGGAGATATGTTGAGCGAATGCGTCTAATGAACGTTTGCTGTTCAAAAGATTTATTTGATTATGATTTTGATGGTATAGGTTTGCAGGTGGATGTTCGATGAGTAGTTGGAGTGGTGGTATGATTGAGAGAGTGGCTGTAGGAGTGGAGTAGGTATATTTCAACATTTTTTACAGAATTTTGACAACAAATACTGTAAACTTAATTGGAAAGTGTATTTATTAAATTTTTGAACATTTTTTTTTGAAATGAGTAGTTGGAGTGGTATGATTGAGAGAATGGCTTGCGTGCAGCGAAAGTTTCCAAAAGTAGTAGGAATAGAAGAGCATGCTATGAGAAGAGGAATTATGGAATGTGGATGTGTGTGCGTTAGTTGCTTGTGCTGGATAGGAATATGTTTGGAGGCGACTGATTTCTCGGGATAGATGAAAAGAGTTTGTGCCACACCCTTATTTGGGGGTACATGGCGTGGTGATTGTGTATGTATGTATGTATTATTATTATTATTATTTAGATTTTAACAAAAATAAATTTTAAAAAGTTTGTGCCACACCATTATTTGGGTACATGGCGTGATTGTGTATGTATGTATGTATGTATTATTATTATTTAGATTTTAACAAAAATAAATTTTAAAAAGTTTGTGCCACACCCTTATTTGGGTACATGGCGTGATTGTGTATGTATGTATGTATTATTATTATTATTTAGATTTTAACAAAAATAAATTTTAAAAAGTTTGTGCCACACCCTTATTAGGGTACATGGCGTGATTGTGTATGTATGTATGTATTATTATTATTATTTAGATTTTAACAAAAATAAATTTTAAAAAGTTTGTGCCACACCATTATTTGGGTACATGGCGTGATTGTGTATGTATGTATGTATGTATTATTATTATTATTATTATTATTATTATTATTATTATTTAGATTTTAACAAAAATTAATATTAGTTTAGATTAGATAGAAGTTAGTGGTTGTAACTTTTTTATTTAAAAGTGGTTTTGGTTTTTTCCAGTGTTGCCAACTTTTCGAGAAAAAAATTACTAAAGTTTTTAAAAATTCATATTGGCTACGTTATTTATCCGATTTTGATTTTCAAATTTTCAGAAAAGATTTCCCTAATGCTCCCATTAATTATATAATTTTATTAATATCCAGTGTTGCCCTAACTTTCCGAGAAAAAAATTGCTAAAATTTTAAAAATTTTATTATGGCCATGTTATTTAACCGATTTTACTCGAAATTTTCACAAAAGATTCTCCTAGTATTCATATAATTTATGTAATTTTAACAAAATACAGTGTTGCCAACTTTCCGAGAAAAAAATTAATAAAATTTTTAAAAATTCATTATGACCATTCAGACCATTTTATTTAACCGATTTTAATCAAATTTTCACAAAAGTTTTTCCTAGTGCCTAAATAAATTATGCAATTTTAACAACAAAATACAGTACTGCCAACTTTTCAAAAAAAAAAAAATTCATTGTGGCTACATTATTTATTCGATTTTGATCGAAATTTTCGCTCAAAGTTTCTCCTAGTGCCCACATAAATTATAATATTATTAAAGATATTTGTGTTGCCAACTTTCCGAGAAATGTCAAAGTGGTCTATATATGGGTTTACCCATATCTACTTCTAATCTTGTTATTATTATATAATTAAAACATACACACAAATTATATATATATATATATATATATATATATATATAATCAAAATTATATTATTATCATACTTTTAATTAATTAATTAATTAATAATTATATTATTATATCAATTTATGTAGTAATGCTTATGTATGGGTTTACCCATATACTTCTAATCTTGTTATTATTATTATTATTAATGTTAAAATATAAAATTATGTTTATGGTAAAAAGCTAAAACCCCAGCTAGAAATTTATTAAAGCGAGCAGAAAATCATGCATACCAACAGAAAAAAAGGAAGGGGGGTAAAAATCAGTGCATTAATATATTATTACCTTAGCAACGTCTATCTTAGCATGATCATCCAATGGGAATTGTTGCTGCAAATATGGAACAAAATAACAGAGTCACAAAATAAGCACAGCACAAAAAAAGCCACTCCAACTACTCACCCCCACCCCTCCCAATTGCACAAAATATATAAATAAATAAATAAATAAATGTGTGTGTGTAAAAGCAATTACTTGATATTATAAAGCTACCAAATGAACAAATGTGCAGCTGCCTTTATAAACTAAGTTCAGATTCGTCTGATCTAAAAGCTATACGTTTTTCTTTTTAGTACCTGTCGTGATTTTAATAACAATTTTTAATTCGGTATCCGGACAATTCACCGAAAACAATTCATCGAAAACATATTCACCGAAGTACCAATTCATCGAAAAACAATTTATCGAATAATCAACTGAAATAGAATTAAAATTAATATTAACAAGATTAGAAGTATATGGGTAAACCCATATATAGACCACTTTGACATTTCTCGGAAAGTTGGCAACACTGTATTTTAATAATATTATAATTTATGTGGGCACTAGGAGAAACTTTATTGAAAATTTCATCAAAATCGAATAAATGATGTAGTCACAATCAATTTTAGTAATTTTTTTCTCGGAAAGTTGGCAACACTGTATTTTGTTAAAATTACATAAATTATATGAATACTAGGAAAATCTTTTGCGAAAATTTCGAGTAAAATCGGTTAAATAAAATGGTCATAATAAATTTTTAAAAACTTTAATAATTTTTTTCTCGGAAAGTTGGCATTACTAGAAAAAAATAAAACCACATGACCATCTTGGGTACTACACAAATTTATCCTGAAAATTTCATTAAAATCGGTTGAACTGTTTAGGAGAAGTTGCGGCCATAAAATTTTGACTTACGACCGAGCAAGCGAGCTGACGATGCACACACATAAACTAAGTTCAGATTCGTCATCTAGAGACTATATGAAGGATTTCTATACACAAATTATTTTTTTAAAAATGTTACAGACACCGTATCAAATACTAAACCACTTTTTCCTTGCAGTCAAAGTGGTAAAAAGTGGTTAGATTAGAAAAGGTTAGTAGGTAGGTTAAGGAATTTTTTTTCAGTATGTATAAATAGCCTCATCCTTAATATTATGAATATTAGGAATGTCTTTAAAAAAACGTATTTATTTTTTTTATTTTTTTCTTTAACACTTTACGGATGGGTGATGGGTAGGTTAGGTTAAGTTAGATTAGATTAGGTTAGGTTGTTTAATTCTATTTCATTTGATTATTCGATAAATTGTTTTTCGATGAATTGGTACTTCGGTGAATTTGTTTTCGATGAATTGTTCTCGGTAAACGGTTTTCGGTGAATTGTTTTCGGTGAATTGTCCGGATACCACTTATAGTCTTAACTGCATGTTCAACACTCCCATACGAACTTAACGAACGAATGAACACCCCTAATATATATATATATATATATATATATATATATATATATATATATATATATATATGAACTTAACAAACAAACACCCCTAATATATACATATACACACCAAATACACTCACCTGCTCATTCGTCATATCATCCAACTCAGCTGCCAAACTCTTCTCGCCTGCGGCCTTCGAAAGCGTCAACAGTCGTCCTTGTTCAACTCCAGCTGTTAGTAAACTTGCTTGTAACTCCTCATTTGCTTCCACCAAACATTTATTTTCCGTCCTAAGGTGAGCTACTTCCTCGTGGAGTTCCTCCAATCGGAGCTGTTCGGCGGAAGTAGTAGGAAGGGCGGGGGTGCGAGTGGCGGCACGCAGGCGTTCCACTTCGTGGGAGAGGTCCGAGATTAGTTGGGCGGAGGTGGAGTGGGCTTGAGTCAGTCTTTAAGAAAGCAAAAAAAAAATGTTTAATAATGTATATCAACCTTGTGAAAAACAGTCATAACCTTGTAAAAAACAGTCATAACCTAGTATAAAACAGTCATAATCTTGTATAAAACAGTCATAACATACATACATTCATACATACATACATACACAATCACCACGCCATGTACTCCCAAATAAGGGTGTGGCACAAACTCATTTCATCATCCCGAAATCAGTCGCTTCCAAACATATTCATATTCAAACGCTTCATCCACATTCTACAATTCCTCCTCTCATAGCATGCTCTTTTATTCCTACTATTCACGCAAGCCACCCTCTCTAAATCATCTACCACCACTCCAACTACTCATCGGTCGTCCACCTGCAAACCTATACCATATCAAAATCATTCAAATGCATCTTTTGAACAGCAAACGTTCATTTGACGCATTCGCTCTACAATGGCTCCGAACCATCTTAACTGACTAACACCAACTTTTACTACAATATTTTTTTTCGCAATTTTACACTCATCATACACTAATCTATATTTCGTACCCGATCTCTCCTATAGTTACACCCAGCTACCCCAAGTAAATATCTCATTCCAACAGCAGTCATTTTTCACTTTTATGCTTTTTTCCAACCAAACCCAGAACATTCACTACCATACATCAACGTACGCACACCAAACCTACATTGTATATACACTCAAACGAGCTTCTTTGGAAACATTTACATTCCTACCAAAAGTAGTATTTACCTTTTCCAACCAAACCCAACATTCACTACCATACATCAACGTAGGCACATCAAAACTGCATTATATACACTCAAACGAGCTTCTTTGTAAACATTTACATTCCTAGCAAAAGTAGTCATAACCTTGTATAAAACAGTCATAACACTCATAACTTTGTATAAAACAGTCATAACCTTGTATAAAACAGTCATAACCTTGTAAAAAACAGTCATAACCTTGTAAAAAACAATCGTAACCTTGTATAAAACAGTTATAACCTTGTCAAAAACAGTCATAACCTTGTATGAAACACTCATAACCTTGTAAAAAAACAGTCATAACCTTGTATAAAACAGTCATAACCTTGTAAAAAACAGTCATAACCTTGTAAAAAAACAATCATAACCTTGTATAAACCAGTCATAACCTTGTATAAAACACTCAAACGGGCTTCTTTGGAAACATTTACATTCCTATTCCATATTTACCTTTCTCCTGCTCAGTCATTATCCGTTTATGCTTTTCCAACCAAACACAGAACATTCACTACCATACATCAACGTAGACACCACCAAAACTGCATTCTATATACACTCAAACGAGCTTCTTTGGAAACATTTACATTCTTAGCAAAAGTAGTCGTAACCTTGTATAAAACAGTCATAATCTTGTATAAAACAGTCATAACCTTCCAAAAAACCTAGTAACCTTCCGAAAAATCTAGTAACCTTCCAAAAAACCTACTAACCTTCCTAAAACCTACTAACCTTCCAAAAACCTACTAACCTTCCAATAAACCTACTAACCTTCCAAAAAACCTAGTAACCTTCCAAAAAACCTAGTAACCTTCCAAAAACCTACTAACCTTCCAAAAAACCTACTAACCTTCCAAAAAACCTAGTAACCTTCCAAAAACCTACTAACCTTCCAAAAAACCTACTAACCTTCCAAAAACCTACTAATCTTTCAAAAATCATAGTAACTTTGTATAAAACAGTCATAACCTTGTATAAAACAGTCATAACCTTCCAAAAATCATAGTAACCTTGTATAAAACAGTCATAACCTTGTAAAAAACAGTCATAACCTTGTATAAAACAATCATAACCTTGTATAAACCAGTCATAACTATTAATAAAACCAGTCATAACCTAATAGGCAAAAATATTAGCTACCTTTTCTCCTGCTCCCTATACGTAACTTCTTTCGTCCTCGCTTCGCCCAATTCACACCTCACCTCCTGTAATTGTTCGCCCAGCTCGATACGTTCGCATTCGAGACGTTCCGCTCTTCCCTTCCACCTTGCGGCTTCCTCTCGTAAACTCACCACCTCCGTTTCGAGACCGTGTAACCGTATCGAGACTGTCTCGAGCTGTAGCTGTTTATCGCGGTCGATACGAGATAGGAGGTCTTTGGCGCGTTTTTGTTCATCCTAAGAGAAAAAAAAAAGGGTTAAAACCTTGAAATAATACTTAAAAATAGGAGTAACCTTGTATAAAACAGTCATAACCTTGTAAAAAATTGTCATAACCTTGTATACAATAGTCATAACCTTGTAGAAAATAGTCGTAATCTGGTTGAAAACAGTCATAACCTTGTGCAAAACAGTCATAATCTTGTGAAAAACAGTCATAACCTTGTGAAAAACAGTCATAATCTAGTGAAAAACTTTATAAACTTGTAAAAAACAGTCATAACCTTGTGAAAAACAGTCATAACCTTGTGAAAAACTTTATAAACTTGTGAAAAACAGTCATAATCTTGTGAAAAATTTTATAATCTTGTAAAAAACAGTTATAACCTTGTGAAAAACAGTCATAACCTTGTGAAAAACTTTATAATCTTGTGACAAACTTTATAATCTTGTAAAAAAACAGTCATAACCTTGTGAAAAATAGTCATAACCTTGTGAAAAACATCATAATCTTGTAAAAAACAGTCATAACCTTGTAAAAAACAGTCATAACCTTGTAAAAACAGTTATAACCTTGTAAAAACATAAAAAACAGTCATAACCTTGTAAAAAGACAGTCATAACCTTGTAATAACCAGACATAACCCTGTATAAAACAGTCAAAACCTTGTAAAAAGCAGTCGCAACCTTGTAATAACCAGACATAACCTTGTATAAAACAGTCATAACCTTGTAAAAAGCAGTCGCAACCTTGTATAAAACTGTCATAACCTTGTAAAAACCTAAAAAACAGTCATAACCTTGTATAAAACAGTCATAACCTTGTAAAACACAATCATAACCTTAAATAAAACAGTCATAACGTATCGAGACGGTCTCGAGCTGTAGAAATAGGAGTAACCTTGTGAAAAACAGTCATAACCTTGTATACAATAGTCATAACCTTGTAGAAAATAGTCGTAACCTTGTATAAAAACTTCATAATCTTGTAAAAAACAGTCATAATCTTGTAAAATCATAATATAATAATTAAAAAAAATATTTTAACTTTGAACAAAACATAATGCACTTGTATTAATTACTTTTCACTATAAAACGAATACTTTTCACTTTGGGGACTGTCAATCATTTATATACATACATACATACACAATCACGCCATGTACCCAAAAGGGTGTATTCTGTAACATTTCCGTTAAAAATAACGGTCCGTTAAAATAACTTTCTGCTTCTGTTATTAATCAAATATAAATTTTCATTATATTTGGTATTATAAAGTTTAAATAAACTATTATAAAGTGCTTCATAAACAATTTTAAGTAAACGTTAAAAGCACTTTTGACAAAAAACACTTTTATAAATGAGCTGAGAACACGAGTTTAAGATTTCTTACGAAATCTCAGAATTTTCATTTTAAAGAAAATCGTAAAAAATAAATAAAAAAATAATAAATATATACGGGGTGTTCGTTCGTCAAGTTCGTATGGGTATTTAACATGCAGTTTCGATAATTTGCGATATACTTCTTTCTCGAGTTAAATTCGGACCGGAGAAATACTTAGAGTACTTTTTGATAGACAATAAAAAGTTTTATAATTTGGTTTTAGTTTTAATTTGCTAGCATGTGCCGTTTGGGAGCTAGAATTTTTTTTCGAATTTTTGGTTTTTACTTTTTTTCTCAAAAACTATGAGGTGTAGGAAAATAAGCATGATATGGAAAAAATGCGGAATAATGAGTACGATAATTGAGTAAAGAAACCATTATTCTACGATGTTTCGTTTAGTAGAAAAAAAAAAAAAAAACTTTTTGAAAATTTCTTAAAATAAGACTTTTTTCAAAATTTGCTAAAAAAAATCTGAAAAAATTCAGTAAAATAGAGAAAAAAATTAGCTACATAATAGCTAAGTAACTTTTTTCTCTAGCTCATAGTGGTTTGGCAGTAAAAATTATTGAAATTTAATATTTTTTGCATTTTAATTTATTTTTTCTTTCCTGCCAAACCACTATAAGTTAGAGAAAAAAGTTACTAAGTTATTATGTAGCTAAATTTTTCTCTATTTCACTGAATTTTTTCAGATTTTTTTGAGCAAATTTTGAAAAAAGTCTTATTTTGAAAAATTTTCAAAAATGCAGTTTTTATTTTTTTTACACAATTTTTCCATATTATGCTTATTTTTCTACACATCATAGTTTTCGAGAAAAAAAATAAAAACCAACAAATCAAAAAAAAAACTCTAGCGCCCAAACGGCATATGCTAGTAAATTAAAACTAAAACCAAATTATAGAACTTTTTATTCCCTATCGAAAAGTATCCTAAGTATTTCTTAGAATTTTACTCGAGAAAGAAGTATATCGCAATTAATCGAAACTGCATGTTAAACGCCCATACAAACTTAACGAACGAACACCCCGTATATATATATCTATAAATACCTGTAGTCGTTCTTCATGCCTGACTTCAGCCTCGCGTAATTGCTCCTCCAGCATATGAACACGCGCCTGCGCGGCGGCATTTTCGGCCTTGGCGCGCGTATAACGCTCATCATTATTGCTCGCCGAATCGGTCAAAACGCCGACTTGCTGCTGAAGGATTTGTAACTGAAAGTCGGCCATTCGGCCAAAAAAACACACAAAATTAGAGATTTATTATATCATTAAAGAGAAATATAAACTAAAGTTGAGATTTTTTACCCCGAGAGGTGGGAAACCCACTTGTACTATAAAATTCTGGTGTATAAATTTATTGAAAATCCCTTAAAAGTCATAACCTTGTATAAAACAGTCATAACCTTGTAAAAAAAACAGTAATAACCTACTTAGTAATTATAATAAGTAATTTTACTATATATTTTATAGTAATTTTATAATTTTTACTACTTTGACTGCAAGGAAAAGTGGTATAGTGTTTGGTACGGTGTCTGTATATCATTTTCATAAACAAAATAAAAATGTGTATAGAAATCCTTCATTTAGCCTCTAGATCAGACGAATCTGAACTTAGTTTATAAGTGGGTGTATGGATGTGCATCGTCAGCTCGCTCGCTCGGTCGTCAATCAAAATTTTGTGATCGCAACTCCTCCTAGACGATTCAACCGATTTTAATGAAATTTTCAGGATAAATTTGTCTAGTGCCCAAGATGGTCATGTGATTTTATTTTTTTCCAGTGATGCCAACTTTCCGAGAAAAAAATTACTAAAGTTTTAAAAAATCATATTGGCTACGTTATTTATCCGATTTTGATCAAATTCTCAGAAAAGATTTCCTTAATGCTCTTAATGTAATTTTTAAATTATATAATTTTATTAATATCCAGTGTTGCCAACCTTCCAAGAAAAAAATTACTAAATTAAAAAAAAAAGAATTCATTATAACCATTATTTAACCGATTTTAATCAAATTTTTATAAACAATAAATTATGAAATTTTAACCAAATACAGTGTTGCCAACTTATAGAGAAAAAAATTAGAAATTTTAAAAAAAATTTATTGTGGCTACATTATTTATTCGATTTTGATGAAATTTACAGAAAAGTTTCTCACATAAATTATAATTTTAATAAAAATATTGTATTACCAACTTTCCGAGAAATGTCAAAGTAGTCTATATATATATATATATATATATATATATATATATATATATATATATATATATATATATATATGGGTTTACCCATATACTTATAATTTTGTTCAAATAAAATTTCAGCGAGAAAAAAGACACTATTTTCTTATTAAAAATATTGTGTTGCCAAATTTCCGAGAAATATCAAATTGGTCTGTATATGGGTTTACCCATATACTTCTAATCTTGTATTGGTAAATATACAAAAAATTAATAAAAATTACAAATATATTAGTAAATTTACCCAATTTTTTTTACAGTGTATTATTATTAATATTAATATTAGCTTAGATTAAATTAAGTTTAATTTGATAAAAATATAATAAAATAATTTTACATTATCAGTTAAATCCTCGCACCACGCATGCGCCTGCGTTTTGCGGGCGCCATTTGTATTTCCATTTAGATGAGGCGTAGGCCGAGGTGGCGTAATTATCTGTAGGTCATTGCACAGGGCCGTATCAGCCCCAGGGCCCACAAATTCAAATTGTCCTTGCCACATATCAAAGTCCAAATCTTGCATATTTCCAAGTTCATCTTCACTAATTTCACTCATTTTTATAGATTTTTTGAGTTTTTTTTCGATTTTGGGTTTTTTATTTTCGAAAAATGTCTTAATACATTTTATTTTTTATATATTTTTCACTTTGTTTTATTAATTAGTTATTAATTATTCACTTTAATTATCTGTAATGTGGTAAAAATGCGGGAATATTATGATTGTTGCATATTAAATTGTAGCTAAGCGCACCCCCTTTAATTATCTTAAGAAAGAAAAAATTCTAATCACATAATATTGTTTTTTTTTTTAATTCTTTCACTGTAATGTGGTAAAAATGCGGAAATATTATAGTTGTTGCATATTAAATTGTAGCTAAGCGCACCCCCTTTAATTAGGTATCTTAAGAAAGAAAAAATTCTAATCACATAATTATTTTTGTTTTCTTGCACTGTAATGTGGTAAAAATGCGAGGGATATTATGGTTGTTGCATATTAAATTGTAGCTAAGCGCACCCCCCTAACAGATTCACATAATTGTTTTTTTTTTTATTTTTTTTTTAATTCGGTTCAATATTACCATGAATTTCTAATTCTTGCACAGTAATGTGGTAAAAATTCTAGAATATTATGGTTGTTGCATATTAAATTGTAGCTAAGCGCACCCTCTAACAGATAGATAAATAGATTTTACTGTGCGAGTGCTGTACAAAAAGTAGTTACATCATTTTTGATAACAATTTGACACAATTTTACACGAAAAAACATTTTTTAGAATTTTCAATAATTTTTCCTGCCAAACCAGAATGAAGTAGAGAAAAAAGTTACTTAGCTATTATGTAGCTAATTTTTTTCTTTATTTTACTGAATTTTTTCAGATTTTTTTGAGTAAATTTTCGAAAAAAAGTCTTAATTTGAAAATTTTCAAAAATTCAGTTTTTAATTTTTTTCTACTAAACGATGCATCGTAGAATAATGGTTTTTTTACTCAATTATAGTATTTATTATTCCGCATTTTTCCATAACATGCTTATTTTCCTACACCTCATAGTTTTTGAGAAAAAAATAAAAACCAAAAAATTAAAAAAAAATTCTAGCGCCCAAACGACACATGCTAGCAAATTAAAACTAGAACCAAATTATAGAACTTTTTATTGTCTATCAAAAAGTATTCTAAGTATTTCTCCGGTCCGAATTTTACTCGAGAAAGAAGTATATCGCAAATTATCGAATTTGCTTGTTAAACGCCCATACGAACTTAACGAACGAACACCCTGTATATATATATATACAGTAGCGCAGCCAGGATTTTGTCTTGGGGGGGGCCCAAGAATTTTATCTTGGAGAAACAAAAAAAAAAGCAAATACTAACCAGATTTTCACTTTATCTTACATGAATCGAATAATTAATAGTTTAAAATAATGAATGTTGGCTCAATATTTTGGGGTAAATAATTGTAGCGTTAGAAGTGACTGCTGAATATATGACTGAACGAATAAAAATTGTGCTAATTCTGCTAGCCTTGGGGGGGGCCGAGGCCCGTCGGCCCCCCCCCTTGGTTGCGCCACTGTATATATATATATATATATATATATATATATATATGTATATATATATATATATATATATATATATATATATATTTCTTAAAATGTCTTCTTCAAATTTTCCGAAATCTATTTATAAAACTTAACTCATCAAACGCGCAATTTAATCATCGAAAAACTTAACCTCAATTTTATGAAATATTTGTAGCTACACTGTAAAAAAATATAACAAGAATTAACGTAATTTTACTTAACTATTAAATAGTAAAATAGTCCAGTATTTTGTAACTTTTACCATATAATATTATATATTTTATGAAAAAAAATGCATTTAAATTTATATCAATTTTTGAATTTATTATTAAAATTTATTATTAAAAATTATTATTTAAAAATTATTATTTATTATTTATTATTAAAAGTAAAATAGGCATTTTGTAACTTTCACTATGACTATGTAACTTTTCTATGAATAATTACATTTATAGAATGTGTATCATTTTTTTTTACAGTGTATGTCCAAAAAAACTAAATCCATTTTTACTATAAAACGTAATAATTACACAAATTTTATTCACTTCAATTAGAAACACTTAACTTTAATTAAAATGAAAAATTAACTTGTAATATTACATTTTCTATGAAAAAATACATTAATAGAAATATTTACATCAATTTTTTTTACAGTGTATGCCCCAAAAAAACCTAAACGTACTTAGAATAAACCAAAATTTTATTCACTTCAATTTAAAAAACACTTAACTTTAATTAAAATATAAAATGTAATATTACATTTTCTATGAAAAAATACATTTATAGAAATATTTACATCAATTTTTTTACAGTGTATATCCGAATAACTAAACCCACTTATTTTATTCACTAACAACGCACTTAACCTTTAATTAAAACGACAAAATTAACTCGACAAATTAATTATTCGTCATTTGTTTCAACTTCAATACACACCACAGCCAACTATGTTAACTACATAATATAATATATAACTGATAATATTTTATCTATTACTTTGTTATTAAAACTTGAGGTTGTGATAAATTTGGTATGCACTATCACAGTTTATCAATTTCTCTGTCTTTAAATAAACATATAAAATTAATAAAAAACATATATATATATATATATATATATATTAATCAGTTGTATTATGAGACGCGGTCATGTCAATAATTAAAAATTAAATTAAGAAAAATGTTGGTTTTTTTTCAATTTTATTTTTAAAGTTTGTTATTTTTTTTGTTGATAAATTTCGTATGTATTTGTACTAAATTTTGTACTAAATTTTCTGTTTAAATGAACAGAAAAAAAATGAATAAAAATAAAATATAATTATAAAATCTTGTAATTTTTTACTTAAAATCATATGAAATCTTGTAAATTTCACATAAAATCATAGAAAATCTTGTAAATTTCACTTAAAATCATAGAAAATCTTGTAAATTTCACTTAAAATCATATGAAATCTTGTAAATTTTACTTAAAATCATATGAAATCTTGTAAATTTCACATAAAATCATAGAAAATCTTGTAAATTTCACTTAAAATCATATGAAATCTTGTAAATTTTACTTAAAATCATATGAAATCTTGTAAATTTCACATAAAATCATAGAAAATCTTGTAAATTTCACTTAAAATCATATGAAATCTTGTAAATTTTACTTAAAATCATAAAAAAATTTGTAAATTTCACTTAAAATCATATAAAAACTTGTAAATTTCACATAAAATCATAGAAAATCTTGTAAATTTCACTTATAATCATAGAAAATCTTGTAAATTTCACTTAAAATCATATGAAATCTTGTAAATTTTCACTTAAAATCATATGAAATCTTGTAAATTTTACTTAAAATCATAGTAATCACATGTGTTGTAAATTTTCTGTTTAAATGAACATAAAACAAATGAATAAAAATATAACCTAACTTAATAATCACTAGTTTTGTGCGAAGCGCGGTTGAAACTAAAGTAGTTTGTATAATTTTGAGGGTCAATTTCTATTTAAAATTAGTTTTGAGAGCTATTTTTAGGTTATGATTTGCGAACTAGAAATTATTTTTCACTTGTTTTTCCCGTTTAAGTTTGGATTTAAAATCGGTTAAATAAAGTAGTCATAATAAAAATTTTAAAAACTTTAGTAATTTTTTTCTCGGAAAGTTGGCAACACTGTATTTTGTTAAAATTACATTAATTATATGAATACTAGGAGAATCTTTTGTGAAAATTTCGAGTAAAATCGGTTCAATAACATGGCAGTAATAAATTTTTAAAAACTTTAGTATTTTTTTTCTTGGAAAGTTGGCAACACTGTAACTTTTGTTAAAATTACATAAATTATATGAATACTAGGAGAATCTTTTGCGACAATTTCGAGTAAAATCGGTTAAATAACATGGCCGCAATAAAATTTTTAAAAACTTTAGTATTTTTTTTCTTGGAAAGTTGGCAACACTGTAACTTTTGTTAAAATTACATAAATTATATTACGTCTAAGTAACTTTTTTGTTTTTGTTTATTTACTACAAATGTGTCATTTGTAAATCTCACATTGCAAATAAAATAATAGAAATTAGCGAATATTAATTTGTGTCTGTGTGGCGCATATTAAATTGTAGCTAAGCGCACCCTTAAATCGCTGGCTAAATAAATTTTATTATTGCGGGAATTATTGTACAAGAGAAATGTGTGTGTGTGTGTGGCGCATATTAAACTGTAGCTAAGCGCACCCTTTAATCGCTGGCTAAATAGATTTTATTGCAAAATTGCTGTACAAAAGAAATTTTCTTTATTTTTTTTTCAAAATTTCAGCGAGAAAAAAAGGCATTAATTTCTTTTCAAAGTCATAATCTGTCAATATGAGTGCGTTTATTTATTATTCTGTATTATTAATATTGATTAACAATCGAACGTTTCGACGAACTGTACGTACTGTATGTCTGCAATCAGGAATAGAAATAATTCACAAATCAGATATTATACAAAAGATTAGATTTGTAACTATTATTAATTATTACAAATATTGGATTAAAACATTACAGAATGCATTAGTGATTGTCGAAACGTTAGCTTAGAAGATAATAAAAAAATGTATATACTGTGTAAAAAATGTAATATATGTAATTTTACATAAATTTTACTAGTATTTTGAAATTTTTACTGCGATAATTTTTTCTGAAAAACCAAATACATTCATAGAATATGTAAATGTACATTAATTTTTTACAGTGTAACTGACTAAATACCGGTGTCTATTACTAATTATTTATTTTATAGAATTTATATAAATTTTTGTTTTTTAATTAACCCATATATTCAAATAACAGTTGGTCATGTGGTTTTGGTTTTTTCCAGTGATGCCAACTTTCCGAGAAAAAAATTACTAAAGTTTTTAAAAATTCGTATTAGTTACATTATTTATCCGATTTTGATGAAATTTTCAGAGAAGATATCCCTAATGCTGTCATTAATTATATAATTTTATTAATATCCAGTGTTGCCAACTTTCCGAGAAAAAAATTACTAAAATTTTTAAAAATTCATTGGGGCTACATTATTTATCCGATTTTGATCAGATTTTCAGAAAAGATATCCCTAATGCTTCCATTAATTATATAATTTTATTTATATCCAGTGTTGCCAACTTTCCGAGAAAAAAATTACTAAATTTTTTAAAAATTCATATTGGCTACATTATTTATCCGATTTTGATCAAATTTTCAGAAAAGATATCCCTAATGCTGTCATTAATTATATAATTTTATTAATATTCAGTGTTGCCAACTTTCCGAGAAAAAAATTACTAAAATTTTTAAAAATTCATATTGGCTACATTACTTATTCGATTTTGATCAAATTTTTAGAAAAGATTTCCCTAATGCTTCCATTAATTATATAATTTTATTAATATCCAGTGTTGCCAACTTTCCAAGAAAAAATTACTAAAGTTTTTAAAAATTCATATTGGCTACATTATTTATCCGATTTTGATCAGATTTTCAAAAAAGATTTCCCTAATGCTCCCATTAATTATATAATTTTATTAATATCCAGTGCTGCCAACTTTCCGAGAAAAAAATTACTAAAGTTTTTAAAAATTCATTGTGGCTACATTATTTATCCGATTTTGATGAAATTTTCAGAAAAGATATCCCTAATGCTCCCATTAATTATATAGTTTTATTAATAATATCCAGTGTTGCCAACTTTCCGAGAAAAAAATTACTAAAGTTTTAAAAAATATATTATGGCTATGTTATTTAATCGAATTTACTCAAAGTTGTAAATATCGTATTAATAATTGTTATATTGTCCTATTCTGGCGTTAATTCACCTTTTTTTTCACACACACACACACACAAACACGGACACACAACTTAACAAACACAATTATTTATTTTATAATTTTTTTATAGATTTTTGTTTTTTAATTAACTTCGTATTTTCAAATGACAGTTGTGCATATCTATGAATGGTAGTTTTATTGTCCTATTCTGGCGTTAATTCACCTTTTTTTACACACACACAAACACACGGACACACAATTTTACAAACACAATGTTGTTTTTTTTAATTGATAATATAATGAATATTGAGGAAAATTGTTTACACTAAAATATATTTATTATTATATATTATATATTTATTATTATATATTATAATAATAACCGAATATATATATATATATACTATACTATACTATATACTATATATACTATATATACTATAGTATTATTATTATTAACATTTATTATTATATATATTTAAACCGAATACCGAATTTCCGACTGACGACTATAAGCGTAAATAAAACTGGGCGCTCGCGAGTGAGTTCATTACTCAATTACTCAACTTAAAATTTCCTCTTTGAAAATTTATTTCAAACTATAAACTCATTTGAGTGTGCGCATATGTGCGCTTTTGACGTCATACAAACATAGCGACTGACACATGTTTTGATAAACACATGTGTTTCGAGAGATATGCATTGCTAATACAATATATATATATATATATATATATATATATAGAGTCTAGTATATGATACGTCGATTGAAATATATATATACAGGATGTTCGTTCGCTAGGTTGATATAGAGCAATAATATATATATAGTCCAGTATATGATACGTCGATTGAAATATATATATATATATATATATATATATATATATATATATATGGGGTGTTCGTTCGCCAGGTTGATATAGAGTAATAACATGGGATATCGATAATATGCAGAATACTTCTTTCTGAAGTAAAATTTGGAGAAATATTTTTTGATAGGGAAGAAAAAGTTCTATAATTTGGTTTTAGTTTTAATTTGCTAGCATGTCCCCCGTTTGGGCGCTAGAATTTTTTTGAAAATGTTTTTTTAGAATTTTCAATAATTTTTCCTGCTAAATCAGTATGAGGTAGAGAAAAAAGTTACTTAGCTATTATGTAGCTAATTTTTTTCTCTATTTTACGGAATTTTTTCAGATTTTTTTGAGCAAATTTTTAAGAAAGTTATATTTAATTTTTTTTCAAAATAAGACTTTTTTCGAAAATTTGCTCAAAAAAATCTGAAAAAATTTAATAAAATAGAGAAAAAAATTAGCTACATAATAGCTAAGTAACTTTTTTCTCTAACTCACAATGATTTAGCAGAAAAATTATTGAAAATTGTAAAAAACATTTTAAAAAAAATTCTAGCGCCCAAACGGCACATGCTAGCAAATTAAAACTAAAACCAAATTATAGAACTTTTTATTGTCTATCAAAAAGTATTCTAAGTATTTCTTCGAATTTTATTCGAGAAAGAAGTACATCGCAAATTATCGAAACTGCATGTTAAACACCCATACGAACTTGACAAACGAACACCCCGTATATATATATATATATATATATTTGCAAATATGCCGTGGGTAGTACTCTACCCATTTTCAATTATTTTGCAATATTACTGTAATATTTGTTACTTAATACACTCAGTGTGTGTGTGTATATATATATATATATATATATATATATATATATATATATATATATGTGTGTGTAAGTGTGTATGTGTGTGTGTGTGTGTGTGTGTGTGTTTAAATTTATTAACTGTATAATTTTTGATTAAGTAATAATCTTATTATTAATCAAAATATTAGAAATTCAAAGTGCCTTATATACAAATATATATATATATATATATATATATATATATATATATATATATAAATATTAAAATAATATTTTAATATTCATATAAGTATCTATTTTTTCTTTTACGTTCAAAAAATGCAATTCGTCATCAAAATATACGTATTTTTGTAACAAATGTGTATTTTAAACAAGATTAGAAGTATATGGGTAAACCCATATATATATATATATATATATATATATATATATATATATATATAGACCACTTTGACATTATTTCTCGGAAAGTTGGTAATACAATATTTTTAATAATATTATAATTTAGGCACTAGGGCACTAGGAGAAACTTTGAGGAAAATTTGATCAAAATCGAATAAATAATGTAGCCACAATAAATTTTTTTAAAAATTTGTGATTTTTTCTCTCTCGATTAGTTGGCAACATTGTATTTTATTAAAATTGTAAAATTTATTTAGGCACTAGAAATTTTTTTTAATGAAAATTTGATTAAAAACGGTTAAATAAAGTAATCATAATAAATTTTTAAAAATTTTATTAATTTTAAATTATTTAAATTATTAAATTATATGATTACTAGGAGAATCTTTTGTGAAAATTTGAGTAAAATCGGTTGAATAACATGGCCATAATATATTTTTAAAAGTTTAGTATTTTTTTTCACAGAAAGGTGGCAATACTGCATATTAATAAAATTATATAACTAATGAGAGCATTAGGGATATCTTTTCTGAAAATTTGATCAAAATCGGATAAATAATGTAGCTAATATGTATTTTTAAAAACTTTAGTAATATTTTTCTCGGAAAGTTGGCATTACTGGAAAAAACTAAAACCACATGGCCATCTTAGGCACTAGATAAATTTATCCTGAAAATTTCATTAAAATCGGTTGAACCGTCTACGAATAGTTGCGGCTACAAAATTTTGACTTACGACCGAGCGAGCGAGTTGACGACGCACATCCATACACCCACTCATAAACTAAGTTCAGATTCGTCATCTAGAGGTTATATGAAGAATTTCTACACAATTTTTTAGTTTTTTTGCTAATGTTACAGACACCGTACCAAACGCTATACCACTTTTTCCTTCCAGTCCAAACACCTACTTATAAACTAAGTTCAGATTCGTCATCTAGAGGCTATATGAAGGATTTCTACACAATTTTTTAGTTTTTTTGCTAATGTTACAGACACCGTACCAAACGCTATACTACTTTTTCCTTCTAGTCCAAACACCCACTTATAAACTAAGTTCAGATTCGTCATCTAGAAACTATATAAAATATTTCTACACACAATTTTTTCTGTTTTTTGCTAATGTTACAGACACCGTACCAAACGCTATACCACTTTTTCCTTCCAGTCCAAACACCCACTTATAAACTAAGTTCAGATTCGTCATCTAAAAACTATATAAAGGATTTCTATACACAATTTTTTTTTGTTTTTTTGAAAATGTTACAGACACCGTACCAAACGCTATACCACTTTTTTCTTGCACTGCTGCTTGCAGTCAAAGTGGTATAATAAACAAAACACTGGTTTCTATGGTAACCGGAAGCCCCGCCTAATTGTTTACGACATTACGATTAACAGGACAGCTCAATTATACCAATAATATAAGTGTTGATAGTGTGAGTAGTAGGAGGGGTGGGGGTGGGGGAGTGGCAATAATCGAATGATTTTAATAATCGAATTATCAGTATTTGAATGATTATCATTAAAGATTCGAATGAATTTTCATTCGAATGAAACGATAGAAATAACCTATCTATTTATTACCACTTTGACTCCAAAGAAAAGTGGTATAGCGTTTGGTACGGTGCCTGTAATATTAGCAAAAAACAATAAACAAATTGTATAGAAATCCTTCATATGGCCTCTAAGTGACGAATCTGAACTTAGTTTATAAGGAGTGTATGGATGTGCGTCGTCAGCTCGTTTGCTCGCTCGCTAAGTCAAAATTTTGTGAACGCAACTCCTCCTAGACAGTTCAACCGATTTTAATGAAATTTTCAGGATAAATTTGTGTAGCACCCAAGATGGTCATGTGGTTATAGTTTTTTCCAGTAATGCCAACTTTCCGAGAAAAAAATACTAAAGTTTTTAAAAATTTATTATGATCATGTTATTTAACCGATTTTACTCAAATTTTCACAAAAGATTCTCCTAGTATTCATATAATTTATGTAAAAAGTTGGCAACACTGAATTTTACTAAAATAATATAATTTATGTGACAACTAGAAAAATGTTTTCTGTAAATTTAGTAAAAATTAGATAAATTATGTAGTCACAATGAATTTTTAAAAATTTTAGTTATTTTTTTCTCGGAAAGTTGACGACACTGAATTTTACTAAAACAATATAATTTATGTGGCAACTAGAGAAATCTTTTCTGAAAATTTGATCAAAATTGGATAAATAATGTAGCCAATATGAATTTTTAAAATCTTAATAATTTTTTTCTCGGAAAAAAATAAAACCACATGACCATCTTGAGCACTAGGTAAATTTATCCTGAAAATTTCATTAAAATCGGGGTCGAATCGTCTGGGAGGAGTTGCGATCACAAAATTTTGACTGAACGAGCGAACTGACTCCGCACATCCATACACCCACTTATAAACTAAGTTCAGATTCGTCATCTAGAGGCTATATGAAGGATTTCTATACACAAATTTTTTCTGTTTTTGAATATGTTACAGACACTGTACCAAACGCTATACCACTTTTTGCTTGCAGTCAAAGTGGTAATAATTATAATATCAAGCGTTTGTATTTGTAATATATACATACATACATACACAATCACGCCATGTACCCAAAAGGGTGTGGCACAAACTCTTTAGATCAAATAATAATAATAATATTAATGTATTTTCATCCACAGTTTTAAGTCCCTAACAAAAATATTACATATATTTAATTTCTTTTGTTTTTTCCTTAAATAACTTTATAAAGTGGCTATTTATACATACAGTATGTATACGCAATTGGATATTTATACATACAGTATTTTTACGTAATTGGCTATTTAGGGTAGGTTAGGTTAGGTTAGTTAAATTCAGTGTTGCCAATTTTCCGAGAAAAAATTACTAAAATTTTTATAAATTCATATTGGCTACATTATTTATCCAATTTTTATCAAATTTCCAGAAAAGATTCCTCTAGTTGCCACATAAATTATATTATTTTAGTAAAATTCGGTGTTGCCAACTTTCCAAAAAAAAATTACTAAAATTTAAAAAAATTTATTGTGGCTACATAATTTATCCAATTTTGATCAAATTTCCAGAAAAGATTCCTCTAGTTGCCACATAAATTATAATATTTTACTAAAATTTAGTGTTGCCAACTTTCAAAAAAAAAAAATTACTAAATTTTTTAAAAATTCATTGTAACTATATTATTTATCGAATTTTGATCAAATTTCCAGAAAAGATTCATCTAGTTGCCATATAAATTATATTGTTTTAGTAAAATTCAATGTTGCCAACTTTCCAAAAAAAAAATTAGTAAAATTTAAAAAAATTAATATTGGCTACATTATTTATCCAATTTTGATCAAATTTCCAGAAAAGATTCCTCTAATTGCTACATAAATTATATTATTTTAGTAAAATTCAGTGTTGCCAACTTTCCAAAAAAAAAAAAATTACTAAAATTTAAAAAAATTAATATTGGCTACATAATTTATCCAATTTTGATCAAATTTCCAGAAAAAATTCCTCTAGTTGCCACATAAATTATATTATTTTAGTAAAATTCAGTGTTGTCAACTTTCCGAGAAAAAAATTACTAAAATTTTTAAAAATTCATTGTAACTATATTATTTATCAAATTTTGATCTAATTTACAGAAAATATTCCTCTAGTTATATAAACATATTTTTTTTAGTATGTATAAATAGCCAATTGCGTATACATACCGTATGTATAAATAGCCTCATCCATAACTTTAACTTTTAGAAAAATGTTAATCCTTACAGACTGCAACCAGTATTACAAATATGTATGACGGGTTGCATAACTTACAGAAGATACAGAGTCACTCTGTAAATAATATAGGAATAATATTTATTTATATTAAAATTATTGGTGTTTTTAAGAAATATAAATATTAGAATTTCATGCTCGATTTAATAAAACGATATAAAAAATTTATAAATAATATTAATAATTAAGTAAATTATAGTTGAAAATTTAAAAACATTATTGTTGATGAAAAATTAACTAGATTTTAACCTTATTGCAATTTTTTTTATAAGACTACCCTATATATATATATATATATATATATATATATATATATATATATATATAATATATATACGGGGTGTTCGTTCGTTAAGTTCGTATGGGTGTTAAACATGCAATTTCGATAATTTCTCGAGTAAAATTCGGAGAAATTCTTAGAATACTTTTTGATAGACAATAAAAATTTCTATAATTTGGTTTTAGTTTTAATTTGCTAGCATGTGCCGTTTGGGCGCTAGATTTTTGTTTTGATTTTTTGTTTTTATTTTTTTTTCTCAAAAACTATGAAGTGCAGGAAGATAAGCATGATATGGAAAAATGCGGAATAATGAGTACGATAATTGAGTAAAGAAACCATTATTCTACGATGCATCGTTTAGTAGAAAAAAAAAAATAATTTTTGAAAATTTATCATACCTCAAAATTTTTTTAAAAATAAAACTTTTTTCAAAATTTGCTGAAAAATGTCTGAAAAAATTCAATTAAATAGGAAAAGAAAAAAAATAATATTTTTTGCATTTTAATTTGGTTTTTTTTTCCTGCCAAACCAGAATAATTTAGAGAAAAAGTTACCAAGTTATTATGTAGCTAATTTTTTTCTCTATTTCACTAAAAATTTTCAGCAAATTTGTTTAAGCAAATTTTCGAAAAAAGTCTTATTTTGAAAAAAAAATCCCTTCAGAGAATTTCAAAAATTCAATTTTTATTATTTTTCAATTAAACTATGTATCCTAGAATAATTATAATACTCATTATTCCGCATTTTTCCATACCATGTTTATTTTCCTACACTTCATAGTTTTTGTGAAAAAAAAAAACCAAAAAATCAAAAAAAAAAAATCTAGCGCTCAAACGGCACATGCAAGCAAATTAAAACTAAAACCAAATTATAGAGCTTTTTATGTCCTATCGAAAAGTATTCTAAGTATTTCTCCGGTCCGAATTTAACTCGAGAAAGTAGTATATCGCAAATTATCGAGTTTGCATGTTAAACACCCATACGAACTTAACGAACGAACACCCGGTATGAATAATCTTTGTATAAATTTGTCCATGTTACACTTTTATGATTGGAAGGAACAGAAGATATAAAAAATATTTGTAGTGTAACTTGTTTATTAATTAGATTTCTGAATTCTAATTAATAAACAAATATTTTATATATTTTCTACTCCTTCCAATATATATATATATATATATATATATATATATATATATATATATATATATATATATATATATATATATAAGAAAACGTAGATTTTTAAAGAACATAGATTTTATAAAACATAGATATAAAAAAACATAAATTTAAAAAAATATAGATTTTCCAGTGACATATATATATATATATATATATATATATATATATATATATATATATATACATATATATACATACACATATATCTATCTATCTATCTATCTATCTATCTATCTATCTATCTATCTGTATCTGTATCTGTAACTGTATCTTACCTTATGATTTAAATCCAGCACATCTTCTTCCAGCGAAACATCCGAATACATATCATCAGCCGTATCGCACGTACTACTACGGCCCGATGAATTAAAACTCGAACTACGGTACAGCTGACTGCGGAATAGGAACAGAAGAGAATGAGTGTGAGAGAGATAGAACATATAGAAATATACATACATACATACATACATACATAGATACTATAGTTAGCAAGCATCAATAAAAGGGGAATTTAATCAATATACACACGTGTTTCGATCTTTAAGATCTCATCAGTATGGTGCTAAATATAAATACATACATACATAGATACTAAAGTTAGCTAAGACTATAGTTCAAGCATCAATGAATGGCCAATTTAATCATAGAAACACGTGTTTTAATTTTTAGGATCTCATCAGTATAGAAAGAGAGTAAGAGAGAGAGACATAGAACTATAAATACATACATACATACATACATAGATACTATAGTTAGCTAAGTCTATATAGTTCAAGATGACTGTTTTTCACAAGATTATGACTGTTTTTTTACAAGGTTAGTATGATTTTTGGAAGATTTTAACAGTTTTTTACAAGGTTAGTATGATTTTTGGAAGGTTTTGACTGTTTTTCACAAGGTTATGACTGTTTTTTTACAAGGTTAGTATAATTTTTGAAAGATTTTGACTGTTTTTTTACAATGTTACTATGATTTTTGGAAGGTTTTGACAGTTTTTTACAAGGTTAGTATGATTTTTGGAAGGTTTTGACTGTTTTTCACAAAGTTATGACAGTTTTTTACAAGGTTACTATGATTTTTGGAAGATTTTGACTGTTTTTTACAAGATTATGACTATTTTTTACAAGGTTAGTATGATTTTTGGAAGGTTTTGACTGTTTTTCACAAGGTTTTGACTGTTTTTTACAAGATTACTATGATTTTTGGAAGATTTTGATTGTTTTTTTACAAAATTATGACTGTTTTTTACAAGGTTACTATGATTTTTGGAAAGTTTTGACTGTTTTTTACAAGATTATGACGATAAATTAAAACTCGAACTACGGTACAGCTGACTGCGGAATAGGAACAGAGAATGAGTGTGAGAGAGATAGAGATATAGAAATATACTACTCAAATTAAATCAAATGTGGCTTTAGGGTTAGTCATTCATGCCAACTCATTGCCAACTTTCCGAGAAAAAAATTACTAAAATTTTTAAAAATTCATTATGATCAATTTATCTAACCGATTTTAATCAAATTTTCATAAAAGTTTCTCTTAGTGCTTAAATAAATTATGCAATTATTACAAAATACAGTGTTGCCAACTTATCGAGAAAAAATTTTTTAAAAATTCATTGTGACTACATTACTTATTAGATTTTGTTAATATTTTCGCGAAAAGTATCTCCTAGTGCCCACATAAATTATAATATTATTAAAATACAGTGTGTCGCCAACTTTCCGAGAAATGTCAAAGTGGTCTATATATGGGTTTACCCATATACTTCCAATCTTGTTACCATATAAATTAATGTAAACTATGATAATAAGTTCCATACCCGTAAAAATACTCAAACAAGATTAAAAGTATTAGAAGCAGAAAAAAATATATTACGTAAATTATCGAAGCAAAATTTACAAAATACTATTAAAATTTATGTTAAACAAGATTAGAAGTATATGGGTAAACCCATATAGAGACCACTTTGACATTTCTGGGAAAGTTGGCAACACTGTATTTCAATAATATTATAATTTTATGTGGGCACTAGGAGATACTTTTCGCGAAAATTTAATCAAAATCGAATAAATAATGTAGCCACAACGAATTTTAGTAATTTTTTTCTTGGAAAGTTGGCAACACTGTATTTTGTTAAAATTACATAAATTATATGAACACTAGGAGAATCTTTTATGAATTTTTGAGTAAAATCAGTTGAATAATATGGCCATAATAAATTTTAAAAAACTTTAATAATTTTTTCCTTAGAACGTTGGCAACACTGGATATTAATAAAATTATATAATTAATGGGAGCATTAGGGAAATCTTTTCGGAAAATTTGATCAAAATCGGATAAATAACGTAGCCAATATGAATTTTTAAAAACTTTAGTAATTTTTTTCTCGGAAAGTTGGCATTACTGGAAAAAAATAAAACCACATGACCATCTTGGGTACTAGACAAATTTATACTGAAAATTTCATTAAAATCGGTTGAACCGTCTAAGAGGAGTAGCGATCACAAAATTTTGACTGACGACGCACATCCATACACACACAAAAACTAAGTTCAGATTCGTCATCTAAAGGCTATATGAAAAATTTCTATATACAATTTTTTTTTTGAAAATGTTACAGACACCGTAACAAACGCTATACCACTTTTTCCTTGCAGTCAAAGTGGTAATAAAATGTAATTTTCTAATTTATTTTTTACAAATATTTTTTTAATAAATTTTAGGAATTTTAGGAATATGTTTGGAAGCGATTGATTTGGGAGTACATGGCGTGGTGATTGTGTATGTATGTATGTACGTAAAAAATCGAAAATGGCAGAAGCGTATTAAATTTTATAAATAATATCAAAATTATTGGATATTTTTACAAAATATTGATCTGTTCTTTAGTCAACCAAATATTTAAAATGAAAATTATTAAAAATTATAACAATATTATACAAAAATTGTACGTTTTTTAGTAATAAATATTAATACAGAACTACTATTCTATAAAGATGTTTTATTTTAGAAATTGGCTATTTATACATACGGTATGTATACGCAATTGGCTATTTATACATACAGTATTTTTACGTAATTTGTTATTTAGGGTAGGTTAGGTTAGCAGATTGGTTTTTTTTTTTTTTTTTTAGTATGTATAAATAGCCAATTGCGTATACATACCGTATGTATAAATAGCCTCATCCTTTATTTTAATAGAATAAGTATGGAAAGATTTTTATGCTATATTTAATAATTAAAAAAGAAAAAAGAAAAAAAACACCAGATTACAAAAAACATTAATTAGTTGAAAATTTTCAAGTCTGATTTAAGTTGATAATGTTTTATGCAGCCGGCGTTTTTAGAATTTAAGATAAAAGAACAAAATATAATAAAAAAATTAAAAATATAAATATATATATATATATATATATATATATATATATATATATATATATATATAGATAGATACCTTGCAAGTGCGTTACTGCCCAATTGACGTTTTCCAGAACTGAAACAGATAAAGAAAATATAGATTTATTAATTTTGAAATTTCGAATAAAATATAACGAAAAATAATAATAATAATAATAATAATAATAAAATATAACGAAAAATAATAATAATAATAATAATAATAATTCCAGACAAACATTCTACATTGTTTTTTAAATATATATATAGGATGTTCCAAAATTCACGCAAAAAGTAATTTTTATAAATAAAACGCAGGTTTTTCATTAAAAATTGTAAATTTCTTCTTGAATTGTCACGAATTTTGGTAAATTTTGGGACACCTGTTTATTTATATATATATATATATATATATATATATATATATATATATATATATATATATAAAATAAGAGCGAAAAACAGAAGAAACAATAATAATTAGTATTATATTTAAAAAAATTTTCATTGGAAATTTATTCTAGAAAATATGTTTAATAAAAATTCAAAATTTCAAACATAATTTTAAAAAAATTTTTTTTTTAATATATACAAGGTATTAAGTTAGGTTTTTTTATTTATTTTCGAAAGTTTCCAAGTAGTAGGAATAAAAGAGCATGTATGAGAGGTATTATGAATGTAGATGAAAGTACGAAAGTTGCTTGTGCTGGATAGGAATATGTTTGGAGGCGACTGATTTCTCGGGATGATGGAAAAAGTTTGTGCCACACCCTTATTTGAGTACATGGCTTGGTGATTGTGTATGTATGTATAGGGTTACAAATATGCGGTGACAATGAGGGGTAGATGCGCAATGGTTCTAGCTAAAAATTGTAGTGGGGACATGGTGGAGACCTATGGTGGGGACTTTAGTCTTACTTTTATCGTGCTTTTGTTATTATCGTGTAGCGTAAACAAAAGTACAGTCTGAGAGACAAATTATGGAGTTTAAATCTAAGTTGCGTGGCCGTGCTATTTCTAGCAAAAGTCGCGAAATTGTTGCGAATGTTTTGGAGTATGTGACCAGTGAAAGTAGGCAAGAAGAATTAATAATTAATAATAAGTCTATAGAATAAAAAGGGAACAAGATAAAGTGAATACCGGTAAGTTTATTATAAATTTATTTATAAATATTTATGTTATTTATTTATTAAATAAGAGATACACGAGCTTATTCTGTAACATTACTATTGAAATGTTAAAACAAATATTTTAGAATTTTGCAAATTGTTAATTTTAATAAATTTTGATATTTTTATTTTAACATGTAGTAAATTTTAACACATTTTTACGAAACAAGTTCGACATAAGTTTATTTTTAATACTTGTATTAATTATTATGTTATGTTATTTTAGGTGAAAGCTCAAAATTTAGTTTACCGAGAAAACATAATATCAAAAAACATATATTTAATTTAAATGATAACATTACTCTGCCAGTCCTAAGTCTGGATAAAGTGTAAAGGGAAAATGCTGTCAAAATTCAGAGGAATTCTTAAAAGTTGAAAGAAATTCGTAGCAATCTACCTGCTTAGCGTACAGAATACTAATATTAATATTCTTAAATATATTATAATAACCTTAAAAAAATTTAACTTTTATGTTTTGATATTAACGTACATAAAATAATGTAAATATTAATTGAATATAATATTTGATTAACCAACAATTTCAAAATTCATAAAAATATTTAAATATTATTGCATGTAACTTAATTTTTGTCGCGTATTGTACTTTCCAAGCGTTAGATAGGATAGCAGTCTATCTCATTTCCTCCGAATGCGTGCTCTCTCTGCGCAAGACACGCCTTTTTCTGTCACGGCATAATTGTAACCTTATATGTATCTATATTTTAATAAAATTTTACTAGAAAAATCTGTATTTCTATCACAAAATTCTATTTAATTTTTGAACATAATTCATAATAATTACATAAATGTAAGTAACAAAATTAGAAGTATATGGGTAAACCCATATATAGACTAAAACTATCTATTGTTTTACGTAATTTTACATAATTTTTGCTTAATTGTGTATTTAACTAAATAATTATTCATAAAACTAATTGAGCTTGAAAATAGTTAAATATATATATATATATATATATATATATATATATATATATATATATATATATATATATATATATATAGTAAATTAAACTTTCTATTCTCACATTAAAAATATTTTAGATGAAAATTTTATAACTGTATTGAAAGTTAATTATGTTAATAATTAATTAAAAGAATAAAATCTAATTAATATTCATTGTCTAATTAGTTTTAGAAAATTAAGTTTGTTTCAATTTTTTTCTATTTTTAATTAAAAAACGAAATAAGAATATTAATAAGGAAAGTGAATCAGAAATTAAAATATTATATTTAATTATTATTTTTTAAGTATTTCTGTTAAATATATATATATATATATATATAATATAATATATAATATATAATATATATATATATATATATATATATATATATATAAATATATATATATATATATATACATATACGAGGTGTTCGTTCGTCAAGTTCGTATGGGCGTTTAACATGCAGTTTCGACAATTTGCTATATACTTCTTTCTCGAGTAAAATTCGGAAAAATACTTAAATACTTTTTGATAGACAATAAAATGTTCTATAATTTGGTTTTATTTTTAATTTGCTAGCATGTGCCGTTTGGGTGCTAGAATTTTTTTTCGATTTTTTTGTTTTTATTTTTTTTCTCAAAAACTATGAGGTGTAGGAAAATAAGCGTAGTATGAAAAAATGCGGAATAGTTTTTGAGAAAAAAAATAAAAACCAATAAATCAAAAAAAAATTCTAGCGCTCAAACGGCACATGCTAGCAAATTAAAACTGAAACCAAATTATAGATCTTTTTATTGTCTATCAAAAAGTATTCTAAGTATTTCTCCGGTCCGAATTTAACTCGAGAAAGAAGTATATCGCAAATTATCGAAACTGCATGTTAAACGCCCATACGAACTTGACGAACGAACACCCCGTATATATATATATATATATATATATATATATATATATATATATATATATAAAATAATAATATTGAAATAATAATAATGAAAGTTTAGTTAAAATGATTTATATGAATAATTTTTGAAAGTTATACAATTTTCCAGCAGTCGTCCGATGAGTAGTTGGAGTGGTAGGTATGATTGAAAGAGTAACTTTTTTGCTATGAAAGAGAGGTATTATAAATAAGGATGAAGCTAAAATTGTGCTTGTCTCTGGCTAATAGAGAATATTTGCAAGAGGCTGATTTCGAGATAAGTGAAACTAGAGAGTTTGTGCCACACCCTTATATGAGTACATGTATAATAATAATAGTATAAGATGGTTCGGACATGTTAAGCGAATGTCTAATGAACGTTTGGTTAAAAAGATTTATTTGAATGAGTAGTTGGAGTGGTGGTTAGATTGAGAGTGGCTTGCGTGCAGCGAAAGTTTCCAAGTAGTAGGAATAAAAGAGTATGTGATGAGAGGAGGAATTGTGGAATGCGTACATGATTTTACATGATTTTAACTAAGGTTGTACTAGTATTTTACATGATTTTAACTAAGGTTGTACTAGTATTTTACATGATTTTAACTAAGGTTGTACTAGTATTTTACATGATTTTAACTAAGGTTGTACTAGTATTTTACATGATTTTAACTAAGGTTGTACTAGTATTTTACATGATTTTAACTAAGGTTGTATGTATTTTACATGATTTTAACTAAGGTTGTACTAGTATTTTACATGATTTTAACTAAGGTTGTACTAGTATTGTACATGATTTTAACTAAGGTTGTACTAGTATTTTATATGGATTTTAACTAGGTTGTAAGTATTTTACATGATTTTAACTAAGGTTGTACTAGTATTTTACATGGATTTTAACTAAGGTTGTAAGTATTTTACATGATTTTAACTAAGGTTGTACTAGTATTTTACATGATTTTAACTAAGGTTGTACTAGTATTGTACATGATTTTAACTAAGGTTGTACTAGTATTTTATATGGATTTTAACTAAGGTTGTAAGTATTTTACAATATGATTTTAAATAAGGTTGTAAGCAACCATTACCTTCACCTTTTCGGGATGATGAAAAAAGTTTGTGCCACACCCTTATTTGGTAGTACATGGCGTGATTGTGTATGTATGTACATGATTTTACATGATTTTAACTAAGATTGTAGGTATTTTACATGATTTTAACTAAGGTTGTAAGTATTTTACATGATTTTAACTAAGGTTGTACTAGTATTTTACATGATTTTAACTAAGGTTGTACTAGTATTTTACATGGATTTTAACTAAGGTTGTAAATATTTTACATGATTTTAACTAAGGTTGTACTAGTATTTTACATGATTTTAACTAAGGTTGTAAATATTTTACATAATTTTAACTAAGGTTGTAAATATTTTACATAATTTTAACTAAGGTTGTACTAGTATTTTACATGATTTTAACTAAGGTTGTAAGTATTTTACATGATTTTAACTAAGGTTGTAAGTATTTTACATGATTTTAACTAAGGTTGTACTAGTATTTTACATGATTTTAACTAAGGTTGTACTAGTATTTTACATAATTTTAACTAAGGTTGTAAGCAACCATTACCTTTACCTTTTCGGGATGATGAAAAGAGTTTGTGCCACACCCTTATTTGGGGGTACATGGCGTGGTGATTGTGTATGTATGTATGTATGTAATAAATACAAATATTTCTAATTACCAAATGATTATTATTAATCCATATCTCGTTATCGTGAAAAAGTAATTAAATGAATAATTAATTTAATTAGTTCGTAGAAAAAACTAATTAAATTCGAATTATTAGGCATTAGGAATTCTACACAAATTGATTTTGTTATTAGAACGCCATATTTAATTGTGAAATAATGTAATAGAACAATATGAAATATTTTTGAAAAAAAAGAAAAATTCAAAAACCAAATTTGATAAAAACAAGATTAGAAGTATATGGGTAAACCCATATATAGACCACTTTGACATATCTCGGAAAGTTGGCAACATAATATCTTTACTAGGAGAAATTTTCCTGAAAATTTGATCAAAATCGAATAAATAATGTAGCCACAATAAATTTAAAAAAATAATGTGATTTTTTCTCTCTCGATAAATTGGCAACACTGTATTTTGTTAAAATTTCATAATTTATTTAGGCACTAGAAGAATGTTTTATAAAAATTTGATTAAAATCGGTTAAATAAATAATAACAAATTTTTAAAAATTTTAGTAAGTAAATTCTTTTCTCAGAAAGTTGGCAACACTGTATTTTGTTAAAATTACGTAAATTATATGAATACTAAGAAGATCTTTTGTGAAAATTTGAGTAAAATCGGTTAAATAACATGGCCATAGTAAATTTTTAGAGATATTAATAATTTTTTCTCGGAAAGTTGGCAACACTGGATATTAATAAAATTATATAATTAATGAAAGCATTAGGGATATCTTTTCTGAAAATTTAATCAAAATCGAATAGTAATTTTTTTCTCGGTAAGTCGGCATTACTGGAAAAAACCAAAACCACATGACCATCTTGACAAGGCACTAGACAAATTTATCCTGAAAATTTCATTAAAATAGGATCGTCTGATCTAGAGGCTATATGAAGGATTTCTATACTCAAATTTTTATTTTTGCTAATGTTACAGACACCGTACCAAACGCTATACCACTTTTTGTTTACAGTCAAAGTTGTAAAAAGCAATCTTTAATTTTTAAAAATAATAAAAGCTGCTTAAAATAATATTCTAATTTACGTTTATTTGTTTTAATATTTGGTGTATTTTCACAAAAGATTCTCCTAGTATTCATATAATTTATGTAATTTTAACAAAATACAGTGTTGCCAAGTTTCCGAGAAAAGAATTACTAAAATTTAAAAAAATCCATTATGACCACTTTATTTAACTGATTTTAATCAAATTTTTATAAAACATTCTCCTAGTGTCTAAATAAACAGTTTTGCCAACTTATCGAGAAACAAAATTTTTTTAAAATATTTTTTCAATGTATAAAAATTATTTACAATTATTGTTTATTGTTTGAAATTCATAAATTTTATATTTTCGAATTTTTTTTCTCGTAGTAAAACAATTAAATGAAAGTTAGGTAATTAATTATAAGGAAGTATTTATTATAAAATGTTAGATGATTAAAAGTTTCACACGATTGAATATAATTCTATAAGAAAATTTATAATTTAAATTTGTTTATAAATTATATGAATATTGTTGAGAACTACTGGAAAAATAACGAAATATATATATATATATATATATATATATATATATATATATATATAAATTTATAACAAATACGTTTTGTTTTGTTTTTACCACTTTGACTGCAAGGAAAAAGTGGTATAGCGTTTGGTACGGTGTCTGTAATATTTTCAAAAAAAAAATTTATATATAGAAATACCTCATATAGCCTTTAGATGACGAATCTGAACTTAGTTTATAAGTGGGTGTATGGATGTGCGTCGTCAGCTCGCTCGGTCGGTCGTCAGTCAAAATTTTGTGATCGCAACTCCTCCTAGACGGTTCAACCGATTTTAATGAAATTTTCAGGATAAATTTCCGAGCAAAAAAATACTAAAGTTTTTAAAAATTCATATTTGCTAAATTGTTTATCCAATTTTGATCAAATTTTCAGAAAAGATTTCTCTAGTACCCACATAAATTACGTAATATTAATATAATACAGTGTTGCCAACTTTCCGATATAAAAATTTATCATGGCCACATTACTTATTCGATTTTAACAAATTTTTACAGAAAATACTACTAAAGTCTACATATATTATATAATTTTAGTTTTTTTAGTACAATACAGTGTTACCAACTTTCCGAGAAAAAAATTATTAAAATTTTTAATAATTTATTATAGCCATGTTATATAACCGATTTTACTCAAATTTTCACAAAAGACTCTCCTAGTATCCATAGAAATTATATAATTTTAATAAAGTATATTGTTGCCAACTTTCCGAAAAAAAAAATTATTAAAATTTTCAATAATTCATTATGACCATGTTATTTAACCGATTTTAATCAAATGTTTGACAAAAGATTCTCCTAGTGTTCACATAAATTATGTAATTTTAACAAAATACAGTGTTGCCAATTTTCCGAAAAAAAATTATTAAATTTTTAAAAATATATTATGGCCACTTTATTTAACTGATTTTAATCAAATTTTTACAAAATATTCTCTTAGCGTTTACATAAACTATATAATTTTAGTAAAATACAGTGTTGCCAATTTTCCGAGCATTTATTTCCTATTTCTCAGCATTTATGTGATAATGTCAAAGTGGTCTATATATGGGTTTACCCATATACTTCTAATCTTGTTTATTCAAATTTACATGAAAATGTAATAATATGAATCTAAAGATGAATTATAAAAATGAAAAAATGATAAAATTAAAAAAAATTCTTTACTTAAATCGAATTTTAAAAAACGATTTAAAAAATGATTTTTTTTGGAAATTGATATTTTTAAAATAATTAATTTTCAAATTTTTGGAAAACTCAGAGATCATTTTTAAATTTTTTGACAATCGCTGGTTACGGCCCATGCTTATTTTCCTACACCTCATAGTTTTTGAGAAAAAAAATAAAAACCAAAATATCTAAAAAAAATTCTACCGCCCAAACGGCACATGCTAGCAAATTAAAACTAAAACCAAATTATAGTACTTTTTATGATCTATCAAAAAGTATTCTAAGTATTTCTCCGGTCCGAATTTTACTCGAGAAAGAAGTATATCGCAATTTATCGAGATTGCATGTTAAACGCCCATACGAACACCCTGTATATATATATATATATATATATATATATATTATATATAACGTGATTGTGTATATTAGTATGTATGTTATTTAGCAGCAGCGCTTATAATATTATTATATTTCGTATTTCGTGCCTACCCATTATCTTGTGTTTTCTTCCCCGTTCTTCGAAAACATGCGCACAATTTGATTGACATTCAACTGTTTATTTATATTTTTTTTTCTACTTTTACTTTCTAATTTTTATCACCTTTACTTTCTATCACAAGAGATTTATTAAGAGCTACTGCTTATTTCAGATGTAACAAACTATAGCACTATATTTAATGTGAATGATGATAGGTGAGGAGTAGGAAGGGAAGGAGCGGGGAGGGGGTAATATATATATATATATATATATATATATATATATATATATATTTAGACACGTGGTTGTCATAGCAATAGAAATAAAACAACAACAAAGTTATAAACAGAAATAGCAGAGGTGCGCATACGTAAAATGTTTTGGCTAATAGAAATATCTACACTGTTAAAAAAATTATGCAATTTTACGTAAAATGTTTTGGCTAATTTCTATCTACACTGTTAAAAAATTTATGTAATTTTTTTCGTTCACGTTTTATGGATAATAAAGATATTAAAGATAATAAAGATATTAAAGATATTAAAGATATTAAAGATAATAAAGATATTATTATTATTATTATTATTATTATTATTATTATTATGAATTGTAATTTCACATAGAAAAAAATTAATATTTCGCTAAAATTATCAGAGTAAAGTTACAAAATGTTGTTTTTTTCTTATACAGTTAAAATCTATGTATAATTAAATTAATTTAAGATATGTATATATATATATATATATATATATATATATATATATATATATATATATTTCGCAACGCAAATTATGTATATCGTATATATATATATATATATATATATATATATATATATATATATATATCTAAACTGTAAAAAATATATATAATTTTATATGTTATATGTTTTTTGAATGTAATTTTTTATAGCTAAATATGTAATATTACGTTGAATTATTATTATTGTTTCCAAAAAATCCACACCAAGTTTGAGTGTATATATAATGGTGTGCTTACGTTGATGTTTAGTAGTGAATGTTGGGTTTGGTTGCAAAAGCATAAAAGCGGAAAATGACTGCTGTGGAAATGAGATATTTACGTATGGGGTAGCTGGGGTGTAAATATAGGAGAGATCGGGTGCGAAATATAGATTAGTGTATGATGAATGTGAAATTGAAAAAAGTTATTGTTAGTCAGTTAAGATGGTTCGGACATGTTGAGCGAATGCGTCTAATAAAAGTTTGCTGTTAGAAAAATTTATTTGAATGATTTTGATATGGATACGTTTAATAATAATAATAATAATAATCCGATTTATTTAACTATTTAGTTATTTATACAATCTATTTACAATTCATTTACAAAATCTATTTACAAAATACAATTTATATTCCGTGAATATAATTAATTAATGTTAAATTATTAATTTTTTTTTATTTAGAAATAAAATTAAATTTAACATTCAATAAAATAAAAATTTCAAACCTACAATACGTTACTTTTAATAAATTCTGCACATTTTTTTCTAAAACTAGAAATCTTATTTTCAATTTTTACATGAGTATCTATCTAACTTATTACATAACTGAAAACCTTTATAATACAAATGTTTGCAGGTGGACGTCCGATGAGTAGTTGGAGTGGTAGTATGATTGAGAGAGTGGCTAGCGTGCAGCGAAAGTTTACAAGTAGTAGGAATAGAAGTGAGCATGCTGTGAGAAAGGAATTATGAATGTGGATGAGTAAGAGTTTAGTGCCTGTCGAGGCAGTTTGACAATTTTTAATTTAATTTTCCAATCGTGATCGATGTGTATTTATTCAACTATTCTATATATATATATATATATATATATATATATATATATATATATATATATATTTATTTATTTATTTATTTCACAGTGTATCTCTAAATAAAATTTCATCACACAATATATTATCGTTAGTAATTGCCAAAAAAGTGTTTGACGTAGTCAGAAGACTGACGTATTCCCTGTATATAAACACGTTGGTGTCGTAGAAACGTCAGAGATATACGTAAAATTCTTACGTATATGCAATATTAGAAAATAAAGATAGAGAAATATACGTATATAGTGGTGGAAATGTGCAAGAGTTGTGTTTCTGGTAGGGAGACGCTTGTTTGTATTTGTGCTGTATTAATATATATATATATATATATATATATATATATATATATATATATATATACTAAAGTTTTTAAAAATTCATATTGGCTACATTATTCATCCGATTTTGATCAAAATTTCAGAAAAGATTTCCCTAATGCTCCCATTAATTATATAGTTTTATTAATAATATCCAGTGTTGCCAACTTTCCGAGAAAAAAAATTAAGTACTAAAGTTTTTAAAAATTTATTATGGTAATGTTATTTAACCGATTTTACTCGAAATTTTCACAAAATATTCTCCTAGTATTCATATAATTTATGTAATTTTAACAAAATACAGTGTTTTCAACTTTTTGAGAAATGTGGTCTATATATGGGTGTACCCACATACTTCTAATCTTATTTATATATATATATATATATATATATATATATATATATATATATATATATATATATTTAGTGTGAATTTGAGATAAAGTTAGCGCACGTGAGTTTCATTCTAAATATAAACGTTAAATAGCGTAAATTCTTTAAGTTTGTGCCAGAAAAGAAATTGCACCACAAATATATGTATATATATATATATATATATATATATATATATATATATACGGGGTGTTCGTTCGTCAAGTTCGTATGGGCGTTTAACATGTAATTTCGATAAATTGTGATGTACTACTTTCTCGAGTAAAATTCGGACCGGAGAAATACTTAGAATACTTTTTGATAGATAATAAAAAGTTCTATAATTTAATTTTAGTTTTAATTTGCTAGCATGTGCCGTTTGGGCACTAGAATTTTTCTTTTGATTTTTGTTTTTTTTTTTTTCTCAAAAACTATGAGGTGTAGGAAAATAAGCGTGGTATGGAAAAATGCGGAATAATGAGTACTATAATTTAGTGAGTATTTGGAGAGGTATGATTGAAAGAGTGGCTTGCGTGCAGCGAAAGTTTCCAAGTAGTAGGAATAGAAGAGCATGTATGAGAGTGGAATTATGAATGTGGATGTGTGTGCGTTAGTTGCTTGTGCTGGATAGGAATATGTTTGGAGGCGACTAATTTCTCGGGATGATGAAAAGAGTTTGTGCCACACCCTTATTTCGGGGTACATGGCGTGGTGATTGTGTATGTATCATCCAACATTAATATATTAATAAATTAAGAAAAAGTGCAATAAATATAGAATTAAATATATGTACATTTATTCTAGGATTAATTATTCTGTATTTTAACCAACTATTGCTTAAAATACGGCAACACTTAATCAAAGAATAAATCTATTATAATATATTTATTCTAGGATTAACTATTCCGTATTTTAAACAACTCTTGGTTAAAAAACGGTAACAGTTAATCAAGGAATAAATCTATTATAATATATATTTATTCTAAGATTAACTATTCCGTATTTTAAACAACCCTTGGTTAAAACAACCCTTGATTAAAACAATTAATCAAGGAATAAATCTATTATAATATATTATTATATTACATTCATTCTAAGATTAATTAACCAACTATTGCTTAAAATACGGCAACACTTAATCAAGGAATAAATCTATTATAATATATATTTATTCTAGGATTAACTATTCCGTATTTTAAACAGTTAATCAAGGAATAAATCCATTATAATATTTTATTATATTACATTCATTCTAAGATTAATTAACCAACTATTGCTTAAATTCCGGCAACACTTAATCAAGGAATAAATCTATTATAATATATATTTATTCTAGGATTAACTATTCCGTATTTTATACATTAAACATACATTCATTCTAGGATTAATTAACCAACTATTGCTTAAAATACGGCAACACTTAATCAAGGAATAAATCTAATATAATATATATTTATTCTAAGATTAACTATTCCGTGTTTTAATCGATTGTTTAAATTTTAGTGTAATAAGGCCCCAAGAAAACCGTTAGATTAGTGCGAAAGCTAAAGTGTTTTATTAATAATTTTTCTTTTGCCGAGAGAGAAAAAATTTATAGATACACTGTAAAAAATCGGTGGAAATTTACAATGATAATCATGGTAATTTTACAATAAATTTCACTTTTTTGTAAATTTAGTAAAATCTCAGAAATTTGAATTTTACAATTTTTATGTATTTTTACATTTGAATACTTATTTTATGTAATTATACAAATATTTTTATAGAAAATGTAAAAAATGTAATAATGACATTAGTAAATGTAATAGTTACATTAATAAATGTAATATTTACAACAATAAATGTAATTGTTACATTTATTAACGTAAATATGTACGCATACATGTAATATTTACATTCACAAATGTAATAATGACTTTAAAAAGTGGAAATATTCCAAGTAGTTTTGTAAATTTACTTAGCAAATGTAATATTAAAATGTGTTACATATTTTAGTTGTAATTTTACGTATAAAAATAATTTTTGTAAAAATACATTTGTTTGTAAATTTACTATGATTATTATCGTTGGCAACTGTGTTTAATTATTTTCATTGCAAAATTTTTTTACAGTGTATATATATTTAAAAAAAAAAGGTTCTTACTGTCGGAAAGATCCCCAACGTCTATTCGGTAGGTTTTCCTGGTGACTAAAAATTACAAATAAGTTTACTTTTTGTCCAATTAATTAGTGAAATTTGTCGGTTTTAAAGTCAGTTTTTGAATTTTTTTGTCTTTTCTCAGATGTAAACAACAAAATTAGACACAGAAATGTTTAGACGCAAAAACAAAAAAATTGTATAATTTAATATTATACTGCTTAACTTTTAATTGTGTGTATGTGTGTGTGTAAAAATATTTTGTTTTTCCTCAGATGTAAACAACAAAATTACACACAAAAATGTTTAGACACAAAAACAAAAATTGTGTAATTTAGTGTAAAAATAATTCCTTATTGGTTTTAAAGCCAGTTTTTTTTTGTCTTTTCTCAGATGTAAACAACAAAATTAGACACAAAAATGTTTAGACACAAAAACAAAAATTGTGTAATTTAGTGTAAAAATAATTCCTTATTGGTTTTAAAGTCAGTTTTTTTTTGTATTTTCTCAGATGTAAACAACAAAATTAGACACAAAAATGTTTAGACACAAAAACAAAAAATTGTGTAATTTAATATTATACTTTTTAACTTTTAATTGTGTGTGTGTAATTTAGTGTAAAAATAATTTCTTATTGGTTTTAAAGTCAGTATAAATTTTTTGTCTTTTCTCAAATGTAAACAAAAAATTAGACACAGAAATGTTTAGACACAAAAACAAAAATTGTGTAATTTAGTGTAAAAATAATTCCTTATCGGTTTTAAAGTCAATTTTTTATTGTCTTTTCTTAGATGTAAACAAGAAATTAGACACAAAAATGTTTAGACACAAAATCAAAAATTGTGTAATTTAGTGTAAAAATAATTCCTTATTAGTTTTAAAATAACTTTTTTTTTGTCTTTTCTTAGATGTAAACAAAAAATTAGACACAGAAATGTTTAGACACAAAAACAAAAATTGTGTAATTTAGTGTAAAAATAATTCCTTATTAGTTTTAAAGTAAGTTTTTTTTTGTCTTTTCTCAGATATAAACAAAAAAATTAGACACAGAATTTTTTAGACACAAAAACAAAAATTGTGTAATTTAGTGTAAAAATAATTCCTTATTGGTTTTAAAGTCAATATAAATTTTTTGTCTTTTCTCAGATGTAAACAAAAAATTAGACACAAAAATGTTTAGACACAAAAAAAATGGTATAATTTAATATTATATACTGTTTAACTTTTAATTGTGTGTATGTGTGTGTGTAAAAATAATTCCTTATTAGTTTTAAAATCAGTTTTTTTTTGTCTTTTCTCAGATATAAACAAAAAATTAGACACAAAAATGTTTAGACACAAAATCAAATATTGTGTAATTTAGTGTAAAAATAATTCCTTATTGGTTTTAAAGTCATTTTTTCTTTGTCTTTTCTCAGATGTAAACAAAAAAATTAGACACAAAATTTTTTAGACACATTTTCTAAAAATAGTGTAATTTAAAATAGTGTCCTTTGTATGTATGTGTGTTTGTGTATAATAATAATTATTTTTATTTACCTTGGTGGTGATCTTCTTAGACTTGTTCTCAACCAGGTATGTCGATTTATTCCCGAATTATTTAAAGGACTGCTCGTACCTGTTGTATCCCTATAATTAATACAAAAAACAAACAAAAAATTATTTGCGCCGCCATTATTATTTAAATTGTATAATATATATATATATATATATATATATATATATATATATATATATATATATATATATATATATATATATATATATTCTATTCTATAGAAAAATATTTGAAAGGTAACTGATTTCAAGGACAGTGAAAATAGGGTTTGTGCTACATCCTTATTATATAGTACATGGCGTGTGCATTGTGTGTGTATTTCTATGTTAAATTATATAATTTTATTAATATCCATTGTTGCCAACTTTCCGAAAAAAAAATACTAAACTTTTTAAAAATATATTATGGCCATGTTATTTGACTAATTTTACTCAAATTTTCACAAAAGATTCTCCTAGTATTCATATAATTTATGTAATTTTAACAAAATACAGTGTTGCCAACTTTCCGAGAAAAAAATTAGTAAAATTTTAAAAAATTAATTATGACCATTTTATTTAACCGATTTTAATCAAATTTTCATAAAAAATTCTCCTAGTGCCTAAATAAATTATGCAGTTTTAACAAAATACAGTGATGCCAACTTATCAAAAAAAAAATCAAATATATTTGTAAAAATTCATTGTGGCTACATTATTTATTCGATTTTGATCAAATTTTCAGAAAAGTATCTCCTAGTGCCCACATAAATTATAATATTATTAAAATACAGTGTTGCCAACTTTCCGAGAAATAATGTCAAAGTGGTCTATATATGGGTTTACTCATATCTACTTCTAATCTTGTTTCTCTAATTTTTCTGGTTTGGCAGGAAAGAAAAAATTAATTAAAATGCAAAAATTTTTAATTTTCAATAATTTTTCCTGCCAAACCAGTATGAGTTAGAGAAATAAGTTACTTAGCTATTATGTAGCTAATTTATTTCTCTATTTCACTGAATTTTTTCAGATTTTTTTGAGCAAATTTAATCAGCAAAAAGTCTTATTTTCAAAAATTCAGTTTTTTTTCTACTAAACAAATCCTAGAATAATAATTTCTTCACTCAATTATCGTACTCATTATTCCGCATTTTTCCATACCACGCTTATTTTCCTACACCTCTATACATAATGCCACTCCATGTACTCATAATAATAATAAGGATGTGGCACAAACTCTCTTATTCCACTATATCGTCCAGAAATCAATATAGAGTTCATAGAGTTCGTATATAAAGTTCATGAACCTTTGAAACACAAATATTATATTACAAAGAAAAATCGATATAGAATTTTTTCTTAAAAGAAAAATAGAAAAATATAAATAAAATATAGAACAAACTTGCACGCTATATATATATATATATATATATATATATATATATATATATATATATATATATATATATATATATATATATATATGTATTTTACGAGAACAAATTGAAATTCTGTTTTTGTGCTAAATAAATTAGTACTTGTACAATTTTAATCAGAAATCTAAACATAAAAACATTAAAAACAAGTTTAGAAGTATATGGGTAAACCCATATATGGACCATTTTGCCACGTAAATTATATTATTAGGTATAGTAAAATTCAGTGTTGCCAACTTTCCGAGAAAAAAATTATTAAAATTTTTAAAAATTTATTGTGGCTACATTATTTATCGGATTTTGATCAAATTTTCAGAAAAGATTCCTTTAGTTATATAGACATATTTTGATCATATTGTAAAAAAAATTTCTGCTAATTTTACCAATAAAACTTATTGGTAAACAAGATTAAAAGTATATGGGTAAACCCATATATAGACCACTTTGACATTATCACATAAATGATAAGAAATAGGATTAAAAAGTTTAGTAATTTTTTTCTCAGAAAGTTATCAACACTGTACTTAGTTGAAATTATCTAATTTATATGGATACCAGAAGAATATTTTGTTAAAATTTGAACAAAATCGGTTAAACAACATGGCCGTAATAAATTTTTAAAAATTTTAGTAATTTGTTTCTCGGAAAGTTGGCAACACTGTATTTTATTAAAATTACGAAATTTATGTGGGCACCAGGGGAATCTTTCCTGAAAATTTGATCAAAATCCGATAAATAATGTAGCTACAATAAATTTTTTAAAACTTTAGTATTTTTTTTCTCGGAAATTTGGCATCACTGGAAAAAACCAAAACCACATGACCCTATCTTGGCTACTAGACAAATTTATCCTGAAAATTTCATTAAAATCGGTTGAACCGTCTAGGAAGAGTTGCGGCCACAAAATTTTGACTTACGACCGAGCGAGCGTGCTTACGACGCACATCCATACACCCACTTATAAACTAAGTTCAGATTCGTCTGACCTAGAGGCTATATAAAGGATTTCTATACAAATTGTTTTTTTTTGTTTTTTTGAAAATGTTCCTTGCAGTCAAAGTGGTAAAATGATGCCCTGAATTATATTATGTAATTTTAGCATAGAAATAAATTTTAATTAATTTTTAATGTTTAACAAAAAAGAAATATGTAAAACTAATTTAGTTTTAATGTAAAATATTTTATATTTTATATAAATATTTACAAAAAAACAATATGTATTAAGTATAGCACATAATTTATGTACCTAGTTATAATATATACTAAGAAATTAATTTAAAACTAAATTAAATTAAATAAAATTAAGATTAGAAAATGATTTACTGTGGGCGAAATTTAAATAGAAACAAAATTAGAAGTAGATATGGGTAAACCCATATCTATAGACCACTTTGACATTTCTCAGAAAGTTGGTAACACAATTTTTTTTATTAAAATTATAATTTATGTGGGCACTAGGAGAAACTTTGAGGAAAATTTCATCAAAAACGAATAAATAATGTAGCCACAATGAATTTTTAATTATTTTTGAGATGTTTTCTCGATAAGTTGGCAACACTGTATTTTGTTAAAATTGTATAATTTATTTAGGCACTAGGAGAACTTTTATGACAATTGGAATAAAATCGGTTAAATAAAGTGGTTATAATAAATTTTTTAAAATTTTAGTAATTTTTTTTTCGGAAAGTTGGCAACATTGGATATTAATAAAATTATATAATTACTGAGAGAATTAAAATTACATAAATTATATGAATACTAGGAAAATATTTTATACAAATTTGATTAAAATCGGTTAAATAAAGTGGCCATAATAAATTTTTAAAAACTAGTAATTTTTTTCTCGAAATTTTAAGGACGATTCTAAAGATTTCACATGATTTTAAGCAAGTTTGTAAGGATTTCACATGATTTTAAATAAAATTGTAAGCGATTTTAAGAATTCTACACAAATTTTCGTTGATTTTACATGATTTTAAAGACGATTCTAAAAATTTCACATGATTTTAAGCAAATTTGCAAAATTTTTACATAATTTTAAGTAAAATTGTAACTCATCTATATGAGTTTTCCATTAATTTTACATAATTTTAAAAATATCAGTGACCAATTTCCTCCAGACGAATCTCAAAACCAAAACTCACCCATTAGTTCGATCCGAGGATAATCCAGATAATCCAGAATCCAAATCCAGTTCAACTCCTTCCCCGTAACATTGATAGTTTTCACCATCGGACAGCGATGAGCATTGACTCGAACCTACGGTTTGTGCCGCACCACTACCAAGAGCGCCAACCGCAGACGTTGGTTGTGGTAATTGTGGTTGTGGTAATTGTGGTTGTGGTTGTGGCTGTGGTGTGGTTAATACAAATCGTGGTTCGGTTACGGTTACCGGTTCGCTGGTTACTGATGTAGATGTAACCGGTGACATCATAATAACTAGACAAAAGCAACAAAACAAAGAACAAAAATAAGTAAATTATTATTTATATAAGGTGTTGTTAGTTAACAATATTGTTATTTATTATAATTAAATTTAGAAAAAATAAGGTTAGAAGTATGTGGGTAAACCCATATATATATATATATATATATATATATATATATATATATATATATATATATATAGACCACTTTGAAATTATCACTATAAATGATGTTCTACGAAATCTATGTTCTTTTAAAACTATGTTCTGCGAAATCTATGTTCTGCGAAATCTATGTTCTGCAAAATATATGTTCTTTTAAATCTATGTTCTACAAAATCTATGTACTTTTAAATCTATGTTCTGCAAAATCTATGTTCTTTTGAAACTATGTTCTACGAAATCTTAAAGAAATAGGAATTTTTTTTTACCAAAACAGAAAAAAATAAATAAATTATTTATATGATGTTAATTAACAATATGTTATTTATTATAATCAAGTTTCCAGAAAAAACAAGATTAGAAGTATGTGGGTAAACCCATATATATATATATATATATATATATATATATATATATATATATATATATATATATAAGTAATTGGATAATGGGTATTTGCAGTCAATTTTGGAAAACGATTGTAGAGATTGATTATGTAAATATTCGTAAAAATATATGCTAAAAGTCAAATAATAAAATAATATCCAATTACTTAAAAATTATTACCAGTCATTACCTATACCTTCGTATATATATATATATATATATATATATATATATATATATATATATATATTTATATATATAATAATATAATAATAATCATAATAACTACACAAAACCAACAAAACAGAGAAAAAATAATTAAATTATTATTTATATAAAGTGTTGTTAGTTAACAATATTGTTATTTATTATAATTAAATTTCTAAAAAATAAGATTAGAAGTATGTGGGTAAACCCATATATATATATATATATATATAATAATATAATAATAATCATAATAACTACACAAAACCAACAAAACAAAGAAAAAATCAATAAATTATTTATATTATGGTGTTGTTAGTTAACAATATGTTATTTATTATAATCAAATTTAAAAAAAAAACAAGGTTAAAAGTATGTGGGTAAACCCATATATATATAGATTTTGAAATAATCACCATAAATGATAAGAAATAGAAATTTTTTTACCAAAAGTTGGCAACAATGTATTTTACTAATATTACGCGCTGTAAAAATTTGATTAAAACCGGATAAATAATGTAGTTGGAGTGGTATGATTGAGAGTGTTTTGTGTGAGCAAAAGTTTCCAAGTAGTAGGAATAAAAGAGCATGTATGAGAATGGAATTATGAATGTGGATGAAGCGAAAGTTGCTTGTGCTGGATAGGAATGTTTGGAAGCGACTGATTTCTCGGGATGATGAAAAGAGTTTGTGCCACACCCTTATTTAAGGGTACATGGGTTGGTGATTGTGTATGTATGTAAAATTCCAAAAAAATAAGATCAGAAGTATATGGGTAAACCCATATGTAGACCACTTTAAATTATCACCATAAATGATAAGAAATAAAAAAAATTTTTACCAAAAATTGGCAACAATGTATTTTACTAATAATAGGCGCTGTAAAAATTTGATTAAAATCGGATAAATAATGTAAATATAATTTAATTTTTTTCTCGAAAAGTTGGCTAAACTGTATTTTAATAAAATTATAATTTATGTGGGCACTAGAAGAAATTTTTTTGAAAATTTTTATCAAAATCGGATAAATAATAACAATGAATTTTTAAAAAAAATTTTTTTTTTCGCGATAAGTTGGTAACACTGTATTTTATTCCAATTGCGTAATTTATTTAGGTTCTAGGAAAATCTTTTGTGAAAATTTGATTAAAATCAGTTATATAACAAAAATTTTGTCAGTTTTTTCTCAAAAAATTGGTAACACTGTATTTTGGTAAAATTATATAATTTATATGAATACTAGAAGAATCTTTTGTAAAAATTCTAAAAAACATTTTAGAAATTTCAATAATTTTTTTTTGCCAAATCAGAATGAGGTAGAGAAAAAAGTTACTTAGCTATTATGTAGCTCATTTTTTTCTCTATTTTTCAGATTTTTTTGAGCAAATTTTGAAAAAAGTCTTATTTTGAAAAAATTCCCCTTGAGAGATTTTCAAAAATTCAGTTTTTAATTTTTTTCTACTAAATGATGCATCGTAGAATAATGGTTTCTTTACTCAATTATCGTACTCATTATTCCGCATTTTTCCATACCATGCTTATTTTCCTACACCTCATAGTTTTTGAGAAAAAAATAAAAACCAAAAGTTCTAAGTATTTCTCCGAATTTAACTCGAGAAAGTAGTATATCGCAATTTATCGAAATTACATGTTTAACGCCCATACGAACTTGACGAACGAACACCCCGTATGTATATATATATATATATATATATATATATATATATATATATATATATATATATATATATATAATATATAATACATTGATGTGAACTCAATTCTATTTGCACAATTATTATTATTATTATTATTATTACATTACAAAGTAATTTATATATTTATTAACTTTCTATTTTATATATTGATTAAACCTCGTCGCGACGCATGGCGTCGCGTCAGTCGCTTCATAGAAAAAAGAGAAATCAGATTTCATATCTGAAATGTAAAAAATTATAAAGTTTTTCACAAGATTATGAGTGTTTTTCACTAGGTTATGACTGTTTTTCACAAAGTTAAGGCTGTTTTTTACAAGGTTATGACTGTTTTTCACAAGGTTAAGGCTGTTTTTTACAAGGATATGACTGTTTTTTTACAAGATTATGAAGTTTTTCACAAGATTATGACTGTTTTTCACAAGGTTATGAGTGTTTTTCACAAGGTTATGACTGGTTTTCACAAAATTATGACTGGTTTTCACAAGATTATGACTGTTTTTCACAAAGTTAAGGCTGTTTTTTACAAGGTTATGACTGTTTTTCACAAAGATATGACTGTTTTTCACAAAGTTAAGGCTGTTTTTTACAAGGATATGACTGTTTTTCACAAAGATATGACTGTTTTTCACAAAGTTAAGGCTGTTTTTCACAAGGTTATGACTGTTTTTCACAAGGTTAAGGCTGTTTTTTACAAGGATATGACTGTTTTTTTACAAGATTATGAAGTTTTTCACAAGATTATGACTGTTTTTCACAAGGTTATGAGTGTTTTTCACAAGGTTATGACTGGTTTTCACAAAATTATGACTGGTTTTCACAAGATTATGACTGTTTTTCACAAAGTTAAGGCTGTTTTTTACAAGGTTATGACTGTTTTTCACAAAGATATGACTGTTTTTCACAAAGTTAAGGCTGTTTTTTACAAGGATATGACTGTTTTTCACAAAGATATGACTGTTTTTCACAAAGTTAAGGCTGTTTTTCACAAGGTTATGACTGTTTTTCACAAGGTTAAGGCTGTTTTTTACAAGGATATGACTGTTTTTTTACAAGATTATGAAGTTTTTCACAAGATTATGACTGTTTTTCACAAGGTTATGAGTGTTTTTCACAAGGTTATGACTGGTTTTCACAAAATTATGACTGGTTTTCACAAGATTATGACTGTTTTTCACAAAGTTAAGGCTGTTTTTTACAAGGTTATGACTGTTTTTCACAAAGATATGACTGTTTTTCACAAAGTTAAGGCTGTTTTTTACAAGGATATGACTGTTTTTCACAAAGATATGACTGTTTTTCACAAAGTTAAGGCTGTTTTTCACAAGGTTATGACTGTTTTTCACAAGGTTAAGGCTGTTTTTTACAAGGATATGACTGTTTTTTTACAAGATTATGAAGTTTTTCACAAGATTATGACTGTTTTTCACAAGGTTATGAGTGTTTTTCACAAGGTTATGACTGGTTTTCACAAAATTATGACTGGTTTTCACAAGATTATGACTGTTTTTCACAAAGTTAAGGCTGTTTTTTACAAGGTTATGACTGTTTTTCACAAAGATATGACTGTTTTTCACAAAGTTAAGGCTGTTTTTTACAAGGATATGACTGTTTTTCACAAAGATATGACTGTTTTTCACAAAGTTAAGGCTGTTTTTCACAAGGTTATGACTGTTTTTCACAAGGTTATGACTGTTTTTCACAAAGTTATGACTGTTTTTCACAAAGTTAAGGCTGTTTTTCACAAGGTTATGACTGTTTTTCACAAAGTTATGACTGTTTTTCACAAAGTTAAGGCTGTTTTTTACAAGGTTATGACTGTTTTTCACAAGGTTAAGGCTGTTTTTTACAAGGATATGACTGTTTTTTTACAAGATTATGAAGTTTTTCACAAGATTATGACTGTTTTTCACAAGGTTATGAGTGTTTTTCACAAGGTTATGACTGGTTTTCACAAAATTATGACTGGTTTTCACAAGATTATGACTGTTTTTCACAAAGTTAAGGCTGTTTTTTACAAGGTTATGACTGTTTTTCACAAAGATATGACTGTTTTTCACAAAGTTAAGGCTGTTTTTTACAAGGATATGACTGTTTTTCACAAAGATATGACTGTTTTTCACAAAGTTAAGGCTGTTTTTCACAAGGTTATGACTGTTTTTCACAAGGTTAAGGCTGTTTTTTACAAGGATATGACTGTTTTTTTACAAGATTATGAAGTTTTTCACAAGATTATGACTGTTTTTCACAAGGTTATGAGTGTTTTTCACAAGGTTATGACTGGTTTTCACAAAATTATGACTGGTTTTCACAAGATTATGACTGTTTTTCACAAAGTTAAGGCTGTTTTTTACAAGGTTATGACTGTTTTTCACAAAGATATGACTGTTTTTCACAAAGTTAAGGCTGTTTTTTACAAGGATATGACTGTTTTTCACAAAGATATGACTGTTTTTCACAAAGTTAAGGCTGTTTTTCACAAGGTTATGACTGTTTTTCACAAGGTTAAGGCTGTTTTTTACAAGGATATGACTGTTTTTTTACAAGATTATGAAGTTTTTCACAAGATTATGACTGTTTTTCACAAGGTTATGAGTGTTTTTCACAAGGTTATGACTGGTTTTCACAAAATTATGACTGGTTTTCACAAGATTATGACTGTTTTTCACAAAGTTAAGGCTGTTTTTTACAAGGTTATGACTGTTTTTCACAAAGATATGACTGTTTTTCACAAAGTTAAGGCTGTTTTTTACAAGGATATGACTGTTTTTCACAAAGATATGACTGTTTTTCACAAAGTTAAGGCTGTTTTTCACAAGGTTATGACTGTTTTTCACAAGGTTAAGGCTGTTTTTTACAAGGATATGACTGTTTTTTTACAAGATTATGAAGTTTTTCACAAGATTATGACTGTTTTTCACAAGGTTATGAGTGTTTTTCACAAGGTTATGACTGGTTTTCACAAAATTATGACTGGTTTTCACAAGATTATGACTGTTTTTCACAAAGTTAAGGCTGTTTTTTACAAGGTTATGACTGTTTTTCACAAAGATATGACTGTTTTTCACAAAGTTAAGGCTGTTTTTTACAAGGATATGACTGTTTTTCACAAAGATATGACTGTTTTTCACAAAGTTAAGGCTGTTTTTCACAAGGTTATGACTGTTTTTCACAAGGTTATGACTGTTTTTCACAAAGTTATGACTGTTTTTCACAAAGTTAAGGCTGTTTTTCACAAGGTTATGACTGTTTTTCACAAAGTTATGACTGTTTTTCACAAAGTTAAGGCTGTTTTTTACAAGGTTATGACTGTTTTTCACAAGGTTAAGGCTGTTTTTTACAAGGATATGACTGTTTTTTTACAAGATTATGAAGTTTTTCACAAGATTATGACTGTTTTTCACAAGGTTATGAGTGTTTTTCACAAGGTTATGACTGGTTTTCACAAAATTATGACTGGTTTTCACAAGATTATGACTGTTTTTCACAAAGTTAAGGCTGTTTTTTACAAGGTTATGACTGTTTTTCACAAAGATATGACTGTTTTTCACAAAGTTAAGGCTGTTTTTCACAAGGTTATGACTGTTTTTCACAAGGTTAAGGCTGTTTTTTACAAGGATATGACTGTTTTTTTACAAGATTATGAAGTTTTTCACAAGATTATGACTGTTTTTCACAAGGTTATGAGTGTTTTTCACAAGGTTATGACTGGTTTTCACAAAATTATGACTGGTTTTCACAAGATTATGACTGTTTTTCACAAAGTTAAGGCTGTTTTTTACAAGGTTATGACTGTTTTTCACAAGGTTAAGGCTGTTTTTTACAAGGATATGACTGTTTTTTTACAAGATTATGAAGTTTTTCACAAGATTATGACTGTTTTTCACAAGGTTATGAGTGTTTTTCACAAGGTTATGACTGGTTTTCACAAAATTATGACTGGTTTTCACAAGATTATGACTGTTTTTCACAAAGTTAAGGCTGTTTTTTACAAGGATATGACTGTTTTTCACAAAGATATGACTGTTTTTCACAAAGTTAAGGCTGTTTTTCACAAGGTTATGACTGTTTTTCACAAGGTTAAGGCTGTTTTTTACAAGGATATGACTGTTTTTTTACAAGATTATGAAGTTTTTCACAAGATTATGACTGTTTTTCACAAGGTTATGAGTGTTTTTCACAAGGTTATGACTGGTTTTCACAAAATTATGACTGGTTTTCACAAGATTATGACTGTTTTTCACAAAGTTAAGGCTGTTTTTTACAAGGTTATGACTGTTTTTCACAAAGATATGACTGTTTTTCACAAAGTTAAGGCTGTTTTTTACAAGGATATGACTGTTTTTCACAAAGATATGACTGTTTTTCACAAAGTTAAGGCTGTTTTTCACAAGGTTATGACTGTTTTTCACAAGGTTAAGGCTGTTTTTTACAAGGATATGACTGTTTTTTTACAAGATTATGAAGTTTTTCACAAGATTATGACTGTTTTTCACAAGGTTATGAGTGTTTTTCACAAGGTTATGACTGGTTTTCACAAAATTATGACTGGTTTTCACAAGATTATGACTGTTTTTCACAAAGTTAAGGCTGTTTTTTACAAGGTTATGACTGTTTTTCACAAAGATATGACTGTTTTTCACAAAGTTAAGGCTGTTTTTTACAAGGATATGACTGTTTTTCACAAAGATATGACTGTTTTTCACAAAGTTAAGGCTGTTTTTCACAAGGTTATGACTGTTTTTCACAAGGTTAAGGCTGTTTTTTACAAGGATATGACTGTTTTTTTACAAGATTATGAAGTTTTTCACAAGATTATGACTGTTTTTCACAA
>OZ014571.1:6134450-6141450 GCA_963966155.1 Clivina fossor
GGGCACATGCTAGCAAATTAAAACTAAAACCAAATTCTAAAACTTTTTATTGTCTATCAAAAAGTATTCTAAGTATTTCTCCAGTTGGAATTTAACTCGAGAAAGAAGTATATCACAAATTATCGAAATTGCGTGTTAAACGCCCATACGAACTTAACGAACGAACACCCGGTATATATTTTTTAATGCGATATTTTTACGACATTATCGTATATTATACAAGTAACGGTAACTTTACCGTATTATTTCACGGAAATTCAATCTATGAGACAATATTACGTATATACAATGTGTCTAACGAAAACTAACATATAATATAGTATTAATAATAAATATTCAATCGGTATGAATAAATATTTGTTAAAAACAAGATTAGAAGTATATGGGTAAACCCATACATAGACCATTTTGACATTATTTCTCGAAAAGTTGGTAATACAATAATTTTTATTAAAATTATAATTTATGTAGGCATTAGGAGAAACTTTTCGGAAAATTTAATCAAAATCGATTAAATAATGTAGCCACAATAAATTATTAAAAAATTTAGTCATTTTTTCTCTCTCGATAAGTTGGCAACACTGTATTTTGTTAAAATTGCATAATTTATTTAAGCACCACAAGAATTTTTTATGAAAATTTGATTAAAATCGGTTAAATAAAGTGATCATAATAAATTTTTTAAAATTTTAGTAAGTAATTTTTTTTCTCGGAAAGTTGGCAACACTGTATTTTGTTAAAATTACATAAATGATATAAATACTAGGAGAATCTTTTGTGGAAATTTGAGTAAAATCGGTTAAATAACATAGCCATAATAAATTTTTACTTTAACACGGGGCAATTTTTGCTACAACATTTCTTTAAATTTCACACTCATCATACATTAATCTATTTCGTATCCGATCTCTCCTATATTTACACCCAGCTACTCATCGGACATCCACCTGTAAACGTATACCATCAAAATCATTCATAGATAAATCGTTTTAACAGCAAACGTTCATTAGATGCATTCGCTCAACATGTCCGAACCATCTTAACTGACTAACACCAACTTTTGCTACAACATTTTTGTTCAATTTCACACTCATCATACACTAATCGCATTTCGTATCCGATCTCTTCTATTTACCTTAACGAAATATATGCCTAATTCCATTTTAAATGTCAGGTCGGATACTTTTGGGACTACCCTCGTATAATATATATATATATATATATATATATATATATATATATATATATATATATATATATATATATATATACGCTTAGCTATAGTTTAATGTAAAATTTCATTTCCATAGCAGTCATTTTCCACTTTTTTTTGGACGTCCACGCAAACGTACACCATCAAAATCATTCAAATAAATATTTTTAACGAAATAATAGTAATAATAATAATAATAAGTACTCAGTACATGGGCGAGAATAATAATGCAATAATGACTTATTGTTTTAACCGAATAGAAAGAAAGAGAGAGAGAGAGAGAGAGAGAGAGAGAGAGAGAGATATTTTTAAAAATCTACATTTATTTCTTAATAATCTAAGTATATGCACGCACACACACACACACTCACACACACACATATATATATATATATATATACAGGGTGTTCGTTCGCTTGGTTGATATAGGGCAATAACATGGGATTTCGATAATATGCAGAGTACTACTTTCTGAAGTAAAATTCGGAGAAATACATAGAATACTTTTCGATAGGGAATAAAAAGTACTATAATTTGGTTTTACTTTTAACTTGCTAGCATGTGCCGTTTGGGCGCTAGAATTTTTTTAAAATGTTTTTTAGAATTTTCAATAATTTTTCCTGCTAAATCAGTATGAGTTAGAAAAAAATGTTACTTATCTATTATGTAGCCAATTTTTTTCTCTATTTTATTGAATTTTTTCAGATTTTTTTGAGCAAATTTTGAAAAAAGTTATATTTCAAATTTTTTTAAAAATATAACTTTTTTCAAAATTTGTTCAAAAAAATCTGAAAAAATTCAGTAAAATAGAGAAAAAAATTGGCTACATAATAGCTAAGTAACATTTTTTTCTAACTCATACTGATTTAGCAGGAAAAATTATTGAAAATTCTAAAAAACATTTTAAAAAAATTCTAGCGCCCAAACGGCACATGCTAGCAAGTTAAAAGTAAAACCAAATTATAGTACTTTTTATTCCCTATCGAAAAGTATTCTATGTATTTCTCCGAATTTTACTTCAGAAAGTAGTACTCTGCATATTATCGAAATCCCATGTTATTGCCCTATATCAACCAAGCGAACGAACACCCTGTATATATATATATATATATATATATATATATATATATATATATATATATACACATACGGCAGAAAATTATCTTTAGAATAAAGTAAGAATAGAAGAAACGTTAATATATAAATAATACGAGAGAAAAAGAGAGAGAGAGAGACAGAGAGAGACACACACAGATTGAGAGAGAGAGAGAGAAGTGTACTCTATTCTCCCACGATTTCTTCATAAGAGAGAGAGAGAGAGAGAGAGAGGTGGATAAAGGAATGCGTTCTCTGCGCTCGCTCTGTAGCCCATCCTCAGCGCAACCTTGCTAAATCGAGTGAGTGACTTGACTTGAGTGAGTGAGTCACCATCTCTCGAAGATACCTGTAGAGTGTTACTACTCTACTACGTTCACGGTAAACAAGAGGTGTGTTATATATACAATATACAACGAGTTTATATATAAGGATTTTATATGATTTTAACTAAAATTGTAAAGATTTTATATGATTTTAAGTGAAATTGTAAAGATTTTATATAATTTTAAACGCAATTGTAAGAATTCTACATGATTTTTCATTGATTTTACATGATTTTAAGAACATTTATAAAGATTTCACATGATTTTAAGCGAGTTTGTAAGGATTTTATATGATTTTAAGCGCAATTGTAAAGATTTTATATGATTTTAAGCGCAATTATAAAGATTTTAAGCGAGTTTGTAAGGATTTTACATGATTTTAAGTGAAATTGTAAGCGATTTAAGAATTCTACACGAGTTTTCGTGAATTTTACATGATTTTAAGTGAAATTGTAAAAATTCCAAATAATTTTTCGTTAATTTTACATAATTTTAAGGACATTTATAAAGATTTCACATGATTTTAAGCTAGTTTGTAAAATTTTACATGATTTTAAGGACGAATATAAAGATTTTATATAATTTTAAGCGCAATTGTAAAGATTTTATATGATTTTAAGCGAGTTTGTAAAAATTCTACATTATTTTAAGCGCGATTGTAAAGATTTTATATGATTTTTAAGCGCAATTGTAAAGATTTTATATGATTTTCAGTGAAATTGTAAAGATTTTATAAGATTTTAAGCGCGATTGTAAAGATTTTATCGAGTTTGTAAGAAATTTACACGATTTTAAGTGAAATTGTAAGCGATTTAAGAATTCTACACGAGTTTTCGTGAATTTTACATGATTTTAAGTGAAATTGTAAAGAACCTAGATGGTTTTTCGTTGATTTTACATGATTTTAAGGACAATTATAAGAATTTCTAATGATTTTTAGCGAGTTTGTAAAGATTTTATATGATTTTAAGCAAGTTTGTAAGAATTTTATATAATTTTAAGCGATTTTAAAGATTTTATATGATTTTAACTGCGATTGTAAAAATTTTACATGATTTTTTAACCAGGATTTTAAGTGATTTCAATAAATTTATACACCAAATTTTACAAGTATGGTTCAGCGCCCCTCGTGTGTTTCTTTTCAACCAAAATAATAATAATGAAACAACAAATATAGAAAATTTATATTTGCAATTCCAATTTATGCAAAAATTAGCATCACATATTTTCTGCGCTATTGTGTTAATTAATTCTCTATGTTAGTTCATAAAACACAGACACAGACATATGTATATATATATATATATATATATATATATATATATATATATATATATATATATATATATATATATATATATATACATATATATATATATACACACAAACAACTTAGTATTTCAAAACATATTTTTGGAATGTTGTAACACACACACACACTCAATATATGACACGAAATATTTCTATACATATATATTATATATATATATATACAGTGTGTCCGCGTAAGCTGGCTACTACATATGGAAAACTTTGTTATTATTGATTTTAGGAAAAAAAGTTATTCTTCATAAAAAGTTCTGCATGTTCTACCTACATACATACACAATCACGCCATGTACCCACTTCCACATCAGTCGTTTTTCGTTTATGTTTTTGCAACCCAACCAAACATTCACTACCATACATCAATGTAGACACCAAAACTGCATTGTATATACACACAAACGGGCTTCTTTGGAAACATTTGCATTCCTAGCAAAAGTTCCCAAAGCATCCAAAACCAAAATTCAACCATCAGATATACGAGGTGTGTCAAAAAATATCATAATTTCTTCATTTTTGATCATTTCGAAAATTTTCAATGAAAAAAGTTGTTATAAATTAAAAATAATTTTTAAATATTCAATATTGTAATTATTTACAATTAAAAAATATTATTTTTACATTTTCCATATGTAGCCAACTTACACGGACACACTGTATATATATATATATATATTGTTTATGTATTTGTTAAAAACATAAACTAAAACAAAAGAAGAAAGCCATTAAACAATTCCGTATTATGATCGTAGTAGGCGTGAAATCACGTTTACGACATTTCACGTTTTAAATACGCTTTTGTTTTTTTTTACTAAATCACAAAACAAAATTCTATCTTCTTCTACAAACTTTCATTTGTTTTTTATTATAATTTTCATACTTTTCACAAGGATATAACATTTCCCTGATTTGGGTACATGGAGTGATTCTGTATGTATGTTGCAAAAGCATAAACGGAAAATGACTGCTGTGGAAATGAGATTTTTACGTGGGGTATGTGATGTAACTAGGAGAGATCGGGTACGAAATAGACTAGTCCTAGTGTATGATGAGTGTGAAATTGAAAAAAATGTTATAGCAAAAGTTGGTGTTAGTCAGTTAAGATGGTTCGGACATGTTGAGCGAATGTCTAATGAACGTTTGCTGTTAAAAAGATTTATTTGAATGATTTTGATGGTTTACGTTTGCGTGGACGTCCAATGAGTAGTTGGAGTGATATGATTGAGAGTGGCTTGCGTGAGCGAAAGTTTCTAAGTAGTAGGAATAGAAGAGCATGTATGAGACGAATTATAAATGTAGATGAAGCGAAAGTTGCTTGTGCTGGATAGGAATATGTTTGGAGGCGACTGATAATTCGGGATGATGAAAAGAGTTTGTGCCACACCCTTAGCTGGGTACATGGCATGGTGATTGTGTATGTATGTATGTATGTATGTATGTATGTATGTAAACGCTAAGAGAATCTTTTGTCAAACATTTCAATAAAATCGGTTAAATAACATGGCTATAATAAATTATTAAAAATTTTAGTAATTTTTTTCTCGGAAAGTTGGCAACACTGTATTGTACTAAAATTATATAATTTTTGCCGACTCTAGAGGTATCTTCTGTAAAAAATTTGATTAAAATCGAATAAATAATGTGGCGATAATAAATTTTAAAAAATTTGTGTAATTTTTTTCTCGAAAAGTTGGCAACATTGTATATTAGTAAAATTATATAATTAATGGGAGCATTAAGGAAATTTTTTCTGAAAATTTGATCAAAATCGGATAAATAATGTAGCCAATATGACTTTTTAAAAACTTTAGTATTTTTTTTCTCGGAAAGTTAACATCACTGAAAAAAAATAAAACCACATGATCGTATCTTGGGCACTAGACAAATTTATCCTGAAAATTTCATTAAAATCGGTTGAATCGTCTAGGAGGAGTTGCGATCACAAAATTTTGACTGACGACGCACATCCATACACCCACTTATAAACTAAGTTCAGATTCGTCATCTAGAGACTATATGAAGAATTTCTATACAGAAATTTTTGTTTTTTGCTAATGTTACAGACACCGTACCAAACGCTATACCACTTTACCTTGCAGTTAAAGTGGTAAAAATATATTTCGTTAAGTTAGAAAGTGACGCATATTAAACTGTAACTGAGCGCACCTTCTAAACGCTCCATTTGATTTTGATATTTTTTTTTTGAGAAAACAAAATTTAAAGTCTTCAAACCAAAGTTTTGCAATATTTTTAATAAAATTCAACGTTTCCATTCACTACACCTATATGTAAAAATATAAAAATATAGACAAAATTTAATTATCGCAATATTTATTATCGCTAGAAAATAAGTTCTACACTTACAAGTGTATGTAAAACAAAAAACACATGTACGCGATAATAGGTTAGTGTAAAGTAGGCTTTAGCAGATAAGTGTATCTGGGGGCTGAACCCCCAAGAGTATATACATATGTTAAGTGGTTCCATGTTAGGTAATTTGAAACTTAAAAAACAGGGGCGTATTAAGTTAGAATTGTTTGAAATTTAATAGTAACGTAAATTTTATCTATTTTTTTTCCTGGAATTAGAAACTTAAAAAAAACAGGGGCGTATTAAGTTAGAATTGTTTAAAATATAATAGTAACGTAAATTTTATCTATTTTTTTCCTGGAATTAGAAACTTAAAAAAAACAGGGGCGTATTAAGTTAGAATTGTTTGAAATATAATAGTAACGCGAATTTTATCTAGTTTTTTCCTAGAATTTGAAACTTAAAAAACAGGGACGTATTAAGTTAGAATTGTTTGAAATTTAATAGTAACGTAAATTTTATCTATTTTTTTCCTGGAATTAGAAACTTAAAAAACAGGGGCGTATTAAGTTGGAATTGTTTAAAATATAATAGTAACGCGAATTTTATCTATTTTTTTTCCTAGAACAGATTTTGTTTTACAAAATTATTAATTTTTCCTAGTAATAATATTTAATAGAAATTGGTTTGCTAATATAATTTTTTAATATATTTGTTTGTATATATATAT